>JABYPW010001264.1:0-16566 GCA_016880775.1 Phymatotrichopsis omnivora
TGGGTTTATTGATCAGGCTGTAACGGCACCAGAGCACACTACGGTGGTGATGCGCGACCAGGAACCCGTCGGTTCTTGTCCAGATGTGGATAGTCCCCTGTGGAGCAAGCTCTATCCGAGCGCCTATCCTCTGGACAACGAGGCTAAGGTATTCTAGGTCGTTGTTTTTTGCCGAGCAGTTTTTACGACGATAAAATTTGATAAAAGAAGAGCGTAAAAAGAGGAGTAGGAAAAGGTAGAATGTAGGGGGGGGTTTGAAGAGTCTGAGAAGCCTGAACATGAAGCGACCAACGACCATTCTTAAATACCCTTCCGACCAAGAGAAATGAGTCATCTATGACAAACGAGATTACAAAAGAAATAGAACCTGAAAGAAAGCCTTAGAAATCCCATGACTCATTGTATCATCATCTGACGCGATCGTAACATTCCTAGGAGTCGTAACAGAAATGATCAGTTTTATGGTCTGAGCTCTGATCGCCGATCTCAGGTAAGATCGTCATCATGCGATTACTGGCTCGATCAGCTTGAGTCATACCAACTGCAGATGACTAGTCCGCAGGAGTTACTCAAGTTGTTCCGATCATGTGAGGTACACTTGAGAGAGGATGACGGGTGAGTCAGACCCTAACTCATCTTCATCAGAGGCACCACATATGACTCATCCTGAGCCAGAGCCCATTGTCACGTAGTCCTTTCGCATGGCGCAGGGGTATACTCACAGGAAGTTGCTCATCTAACTAAACTCATCGTCGCGCATGGGCCGTTAGTACTGTGGCTATAACACTACACCCCTCCTAAAGGTGCATGCCCTCACGCACATAGAGCCGTTAGCATATTGCATTTCCTTCAGCCAATGTCCTGATGAGGGACTAGCCGTAAGAGGTTTTCAGAATGTTCCCCAATACTCTAAGTGAATGATCCTATCCCTTTGAAAGTGAAGCGGTTTAAGTCTATGTGACTATGACTGTCAGCCTTTCGTGTTGAGGGTAAAGGGGACTTGCCTATCTAAACCCTTCTCTGCTTGCATCTTGACCCATCCTCCTCAGGTCTCTTGGCATTTTCCTCAGCGTAAGGGTGGTCATTTCGGAACTTGACTAACGCGTCGATCAGTTCTCCGTTTACCAACAGGTTGTCCACAGGTTCCCATGTGCCTTGGTCATGCAGGTATCCTTCCCAAAGTATAAAGTACTCCAGCTTCTTCCTTTGACGGTTGAAGCAGACCATGGAGATTCCTTCAACGAAGTAGGCCTATTCCCCATCGTCAATTTGTGGAGCTGGTTTAGGTGGTGCCGGAAACTGAGGAGATGTTTTATAGGGTTCGAGTTGCGAGACATGGAAGACTGGGTGGATTTTCCAGTTGAAGGGGAGCTTGAGTTTGTATGCTCGGGGTCCGATTTTGGAGATCACTTCGAAGGGGCCAGCATATTTAGCATCAAGCTTCTTCGAAGGTTTGAGGTTTGGGAGGTTATCCTTTTTAAGAAGAACAAGGGATCCTGGTGCTTGTTCTGGGAACTCTAGGTGTTTGGCGTCATACCACCTGACTACCCGTTGTTGGATGGTGAGCAGGCGGGCGCGAACATCTTTCCAGTTGTTTTCAAGTTCCTGGCATCCCTTGAAGGTTTTAATCGTAGACACCATGTCTGGCGAGGGCTGGTACCCATAGTTGGTATAAAAAGGTGTTTGGTTCGTAGTGGAGGAGATCGAATTGTTGTAAGCAAACTCCGCCAATAGCAGGAGGCTTGCCCAGTTGGTCTGGTCGTAGGTGACATAGTTCCGGAGGTATGCCTCTAGGATCTGATTTAGCCATTCAGTCTGGCTGTCCATTTGTGGGTGTGCTCTAGTTGACAGTGATAATCTCACACCGAGGGCAGTCATGGTTTCCTTCCACCAAGCTTAGAATTTGGGGTCTCGGTCAGAGACGATGTTGGTTGGGAGGCCATGATGCTTCCAGATTTCTTGCACGAACGTGTTTGCGAGGTCCTTCGAGGTGATGTTTGTGCTGAGGGGGATGAAATGTGCCATTTTCGAGAAGCGGTCCACAATGACCCATATTTGGGTGTGGCCATCTGAGGGAGGAAGTTCGGTGATGAAGTCCATGGAGATACTTTCCAAGGGACGATGCAGGAGCTCTAAGGGCCAAAGCTGGCCATAAGCCTTATATCGACAGGCCTTATTTGTTTAGCAAGTATGACATGCTGCGACATATTCGGCTATGTCCTTTCGGAGAGTGGGCTAGTAAAAATCCTGAGTAACGAGCTTATAGAGTTTATCTCAGCCGATATGGCCTGCCGTTGGGTGATCATGCCGTGTCTTCAGGACCGAAGTGCGGAGGTGTGAGGGGACAAACCATAGGTTATTATAGAGGAGCATACTATCTACGATTTTGTAGCCAGATGGAAGCTTGTTGACAAGTTCCTGGGTTTCGGGGTCAGAGACCAGAGCGTAACGAAGGTCCTCAATAAACTCAGGATGTATGTTGAGGGCGACCCTTTCAGATGCCACGATATATTAACCTGGTTTGAGGAAAAGGAGTTCACACTCTGGTGCCCCCTCTGTAGGGATGTGGTCTCCACATCTAGATAGTGCGTCGGCTTTGGTGTTCTTGGTACCTGGCCTGTACACAATTTTGTAGTCAATCGTTCCTAACTTCTCCATCCACCTTACCTGCCTGCACGACAAAACTCTGGTTGTGGCGAAATACTCCAGATTTTTGTGGTCAGTTAATACCAAGATAGGGGAAAGGGAACCTTCACACCAGTGCCTCCATTCCTTGTAAAGACAAGTATAGACCGCCAGCATTTCCTTGTCGTAGATTTCGTAGTTTCGCTCCAGGGGAAGCATCTTGTGCGAGAAGTAGGCAATGGGATGCAGGGAGCCATTGGGGAACTGATGAGAAAGCACTCCGCTGATCACGAAGTCGCTGGCATCGGTTTCTGCAAGGAGAGGAATGCTGGAGTCGTAGTGAGAGAGAATGGGTGCAGAGGTAAAGCGGTGCTTAAGGTCAGAGAAGGCATCATCTTGTGCCTTTCCCCATTTCCATGGTGTGTCGTTCTTGGTAAGGTCCGTTAGGGGTGACGCGAGCTTAGAGAAGTTTTTGATGAAGACTTGATAGAAGTTTGCGAAGCCAAGGAAGGACCTAACATCGGTGACCATTTTCGGAGTTGGCCATTCCAGAACCGTTTCAATTTTGTCTTTTGCCATTTCGATTCCCTGAGCCGAGATGATGAACACCAAGAATTCGATTTTGTCCACCGCCCAGTGGCACTTAGAAGGTTTAAGTACCAACTGGTGCTTGTCTAGCTGGGAGAGTACTTCCCTGACCAGGCGGTCATGTTCTTGTTGGGTTTCCGCGTAGATGAGGATGTCGTCTTGGTAGACTATGACACCGACATCGAGAAGGTCATGGAGAATGGTGTTCATCATTTCTTGAAAGACAGCAGGGGCATTGCAAAGACCGAATAGCATGACAAGGTATTCAAACTGCCCGTATCTTGTATGGAAGGCAGTTTTCCACTCATCCCCTTTAGCGATACGGATGAGGTTGTATCCGTTCTTGAGGTCGAGCTTGGTAAAGATTTTAGCTTTACCAATTCTGTCATGAAGCTCGCCCATGAGAGGAAGAGGGTAGCAGTTCTAGATGAGGACCTTGTTGAGTCCTTGATAGTCGACGTAGAGGCAGAGGGATCTATCAGCTTTCTTGACAAAGAGGATAGGGGCACTGGCTGGGGACTTGGAAGGTCTTATTTTGCCTTCCTTAAGCATGGTGTTAATGTACTCTCTCAGGACCATTAGTTCCGTCTCAGAGAGTTTATAGATTAGTCCCTAGGGAGGTTGGGCTCCTTCCTTCATCGGTAACTTCATGTCCCATTCTCAGTGAGGTGGCAGTTGGGATGTTAACTGCTCTGAGAAAACTTTGGGGAATAGTTGCTCCCACTTGTTTTGGTCTGAAGCACTGATGGATGAGGAACATAGGAAGAGCTCTATGGAGTCTTCCAAAGGTAGCCTTGCCATAGCCGACCACCATCTCAGTGTCTTGGTTGGACTAATGGGTGTGTCAACCCACCTAAGTAAACCTCTACCCACGACTGCGGTGTTGGTGTGGAAGTCTTCATCTTGCAAGATCTCGCGGGCTGAAGCCATGGAGACCTGGGGTTTGACAAGATGGTGTTTGCACTTGTCAGAGTAGAAACCTACTAACTCTGCCTTGTTATAGTCCACTGTGGGGTCATGATCTTGAAACCACTTCACGGGGAGGTAGATGTCAACATTGGGAGGCATCGGTCCCACATCAAAGTCGATGTTCTCCTTGTGATTCTGGATTTGCATCTGAAGCTTCGGCATGTAATACCATTCTTGCTTGCAGGTCCCATCATATGCGTAGACGTTTACGGGTACCTGTCGTTTGTGTTTGGGAACCCGGAGCCTATCTGCGATAAGTGCTCCAGTAGCGCCGTTGTCGAGTTTGGCAGTGGCGGTGACCGAGTAGGGAACAATTTCGTGGTTGACAGAGGTGCACCAGCGTAATGTCACTGGTACCTTGATGCATTTCCCCTGCTTGGGGCCTTCGGTTTTAGAGGCAATGGTCGTCATGATGTTTCTGCGAATAGGATCCATGATCTCTCCTGGGAATGTCGTGGCCAGACATCGCAGTACCTAGTTGTGTGGTAAAAGTGATTTGCAGTGTGAGGAAGACAAGAGTTGCAAGTTTTGCAATATGGTGTAAAGAATGTCAGCACTGCTATACGACCCATGTATTCCAAACTTGAGGCCATCCTCAGGCAGGCAAAAGAGGTAAAGAAAAGAAACCAAGCATTAGATATTAAGCATTAAGATCTATAAAGATACTTATACAGTCTAGAAAAAGGGAATTCGTGCATCATGGGTATCATAATCGTGAGTCATGAGGTCATCAATCATCACTAGGAATATAAGCCACTTAACTGGCGGCCTACCCACTAAGAACCAGGGCTAAGAAAATTAGTGGAACACCAGCTCTAAATGAATGAGATTGGGTATCAATTGTTGGGGTACATCCTTTCCGATTCTCTTCTTCAACAAAGGAAACAACAAAAGAAAGGGGTCGTTGATTTGTGGCTCTTCAAACCATGGGAATGTCGTTACTGTCCACCCAGGTGTCTGGAAGTTCCACCACACGTCCCGCAGCCTCAGTTTTCGTTTTCTTGGCGGTTTCAGATTTATCGTCCTCCTTGTCGTCCCTCTTTCACTTTGTCGAATGTTGCTTGGAAGAGGGGATCTCTGCATTTTTATAGGCAAAGCACTCGTTAGCTTTGTGGCCAGACCTGGCGCATTTTTGGCAGTCACCGTTATCTTTAGCCCACTTTAATTCAGCTCCTAAGAGGTAAGGGAGCTTTGTGGGGGCCAGCTTAGAGTCCGACTTGGACTTTTCTGATTTCGCCACTCTTTCTTTGCCTTTAGACTGTTTAAGCTTCTCCTTCAGCTGTGCAGAGGGATTTGCATCCTTCTGCTGGGGCCAGGGAGTCTCTCCTAGGGCTTTAGCGGCTTCCTCCATTTGCTGGCCAACCGTAATGACCTGGTCAAACCATTCTTGGGTGGTTTAGTAGTTCCAGTTGTAGCTGGTTGCCATAGCTTTTCTGAGGGTGGGATGGAGTCCCTGGTTGACCCAATCCTTGAGGTAGCTTTCATTGTATATGCACACCGTATTGAGAGTCCGCATGTAGGTGATGAACTCCAATATGGGGCCGATGTGCTTGGCCTTGGTGAGCTTGGTGATGTAGCTCGGTCTCAAGGTGTAGGCTCCAAAGTTGGTCCTTATTGCTTCTAGGAAATCCTCCCATCAGGCAGTGGGAGTGGTCCACCGAGCATGGTTGATTGGGGATGGAGGTGGAGGTGGTGGCGATCGAGTGAAGTTTCCTGAGATCTTTCGCAGTTGCTTTTTGTTGCTTTTGGATGTCCTTGAGAGACTCAAGGACTTCGGGTGGGGTGGGCGGAGGCTCAGTGGCAGGTACTGGGGTCTCGGTTGGGGGCGGGGGTGGTCGTGACTCCAGGGCGGCGACTCAGCTAGCGAGGTCCGTCTAGGTATTGGCGATGGTGGTGAGAGTAGACTGGATAGAAGCCAGCGATTGTTGGATGGCGGGAAAGTCTCTTGCAAAGAAGGCGATGAGGTTTGTTTGGGTGTAGGCCTTGATGGCCCCCGCATGAACTGCATCGGCTCCTGTGAAGAGGTCCCCGTTACCGGTGGTGTTGTAGCCCAGGAGTTGCCTGAACTCAGAGGTTGCGAGGTCGACCTGGATTTTGCACAGGGCTTCCACCTGTCAGACAGCATCTGGGGGGATACTAGCGGGATCACGGTCTCTAGGGAAGATGGGGGTAGAGGTGAAGGGGGTGGGCAGGGGCAGGGGGGGGGCGGGGGTATGGCGACGATGCGACATCGCTAAAGGTTGCAGATAGAAATAACGAAAACGTTGCGATTTCAAAAGGTAGAAGTGGGAAGGTTGAGAAGCCTGAAGAACATGAAGCAACTTATATGATTTTCCCACTACTGTTATTTTACATCCCATTTCCTCCAGCAAGAACATGAAGCGACCTATATGATTTTCCTATTAAGTTATTTTACATCGCATACCCCCGGCAGGGTGTTTACACTCAGCCAAGAGCAAGAACATAACCAAAGAGTACACGATGGTCCTCCACCTACTTGTACTGAAAACCTGAAAGAAGAAAAGAAAAGAAATAAATGCAGATAGCTACGTACAAAAGCCGACCGGGGAAAAACAATCACTAGGCGAACCTTAAAGCAACGAAAGAAAAACCCCCTATGCAGACTACACGACCGAGCGAAAAAATAAAAGAGAAGACAGAAAGAGAAACGCGCAAACTCCTCCGCACTTTACCGAAGCAGAAAAATACTAGTTACATCGCGAAACAAAAATAAACGAGGTAGGTGGAGAGAAACTAAACTCCGCCCATAGTGGTAGACTTGTCCTTCCTGTTAGACTTGGCGAGTTTGGCCTGGATCATCGTCATGCAGATCGGATCGTTCGCTTTGTGGGGGCCGGCACAGTTGGCGCATCGGAGAATGGTGTTCTCATAGGCGAAGCCTTTCAGTTGTTTGCAGTCGGCGACACCGCAGGTATGTTCGGAGATAGTGTGGGGCCTGGCACAGAGGTGGCAGCAGGGAGGGGACTGGTAGTTTTGGACCGGATGTCCAAACTTCAAGCAGCAGGAGCATTGGGTGTTGGCACCGAAAGGGATGTACTTAACGGTGCGACGGGTTTTATTGAGGATAGTGAGACCCTTGAGAATACGGGCCTCGTTGTTATTGTCGATGACAGTAATCACGAGCGAGCCATGATTCTGTTTGTTGATTTTGGAGCTGGACGTCAGCCAGCGTGGGGTCATGGCGAGGGTAACACCGGAGTTGTAGCATTCGATCTCTTGACGGAGTCGGGACATCTGTCCTACGGTGTTGAGGTCAGTGGCAGTGGGGACGGCATGGACGATATACTTCTTCCATGTGTGATTGCAGTTGATTCCTTTGACTTCGGCAAACTCACCAACAGCTTTTGTGATGACGGCTCAGTAGGAAAGGACGGCGGCGGTGGTGACTGTCTCCATGGTAGTGAGGACGAGGGTGGTGGGATTGTTGTTTCAGCATCTCTGGATGCGCAGGAATGAGGGTGCTTTGGCTTTGTCAAGGGCCGAGTTGACTCGGTCGCGGATCTGGATGTGGGCGTCCTCGCCGAAGGCCGATGGTTCCTTGATATCAACAATTATTTCTCGGTCGCGGCAGGTGGGGTACTGTGGGAGCGGAAGGGGGGTGGTTAGGAGAAGGTCCTTCTGAGTGACCGGGCCACCTTTCTTCTTGTGTTTTTTGGAGATGACTTGGGAAGAATATGAAGCGACGTTTCTTGTATTCCCATTCAGTTATTTTACATCCCATAGCCCCGGCGGGGTGCATACACTCAACTAAGAGCAAGAGCATAACTGAGACTACAGGATGATCCTCCGCCTACTCGTGCTGGGAACCCAAAAAAAAGGAAAGAAAAGAAAGAGAAAAACGCAGACAACTACGTACAAAAAGCTGATCGGGGAAAAGCAATCGCTAGGCGAACCTCAAAGCAATGAAAGAAAAACCCCCTACGCAGACTACACGACTGAGCGAAAAATAGAAGAGAAGAGAGAAAGAGAAATGCGCAAACTCCTCCGCACTTTACCGAAGCAGAAAAACACTAGTTACACCGCGAAAAGACAAAAACGAGGTAGGGAGAGAGAAACTAAACTCCGCCCATAGTGGTAGACTTATCCTTCCTGTTAGACTCAGCAAGTTTGACCTGGATCATCGTCATGCAGATCGGATCGTTCGCTTTGTGGGGGCCTGCACAGTTGGTGCATCGGAGAACGGTGTTCTTGCAGGCGAAACCTTTCAGTTGTTTGCAGTCGGCGATACCGCAGGTATGTTCGGAGATCGTGTGGGGGCCGGCGCAAAGTCGACAGCATGGTGGTGACTGACAGTTCTAGACGGGGTGTCCGAACTTCGAGCATCGGGAGCACTGAGTGTCGGCGCCAAAAGGAATATACTTGACAGTGCAACGGGTTTTGTTGAGGATGGTGAGGCCCTTGAGAATGCGGGCCTCGTTGTTGTTGTCGATAACAGTAATCACAAGTGAACTGTGATTCTGTTTGTTGATTTTGGAGCTGGACGTCAGCCAGCGCAGGGTCATTGCGAGGGTAACACCGGAGTTATAACACTCGATCTCCTAATGGAGTTTGGTCATCTGTCCCACGGTGTTGAGATCAGTAGCTGTGGGGATACCATGGACGATATACTTCTTCCATGTGTGGTTGCGGTTGATTCCTTTGACTTCACTGAACTCGCCAACAGCCTTGGTGATGACGGGACGGTAGGCAAGGACGGCGGCGGCGGTAACGGTCTCCATGGTAGTGAGGACGAGTGTGGTGGGGTTGTTGTTGCAGCATCTTTGGATGTGCAAGAAGGAGAGAGCTTTGGCCTTATCCAGGGCCGAATTAACTCAGTCTCAGATTTGAATGTGTGCATCTTCGCCGAAGCCCGATCGTTCCTTAATGTTGACAATTATTTCACGGTCACGGCGGGTGGGGTAGTGTGGGAGAGGAAGTGGGGTGGTTGGGAGTAGGTCCTTCTGGGTGACCTGACCACTCTTCTTCTTTGGTTTTTGGAAACGACTTGAGCCCAAGTCTGAGCGTCTTGGGCTTGTTGTGGGACAGGGAGGGAGGTAGAGGTGCTGGCGATCAAGGGAAGGTTCCTGAGGTCTTTCGTGGTCACTTTTTGTTGTTTTTGAATGTCTTTGAGGGACTCAAGGACTTTGGGTGGGGTGGGCGGGGCCTCAGTGACAGGCATTGGGGTCTCAGTTGTGGGCAGGGGCGGTCGTGACTCAAGAACATGAAGCGACATTTCTTATATTTCCTTTTGTTTTATTTTACATCCCAATTCCTCCAGTGGGGCGTTTACACTTAATTAAAAGCAAGAACATAACTGAAGAAAACAGGATGGTCCTCCGCCTACTCGTGCTGAAAAAGAAAAAGAAAAAAGACAAAAGCTAAAGAAAAAAGAAAAGGAAAAAGGAAAAGAAAAGACAAAACACGAAAAGAAAAAACGCGAAAGCAAGTCCTCCGAGAAACCTCTTCCTCCTATCCGCTCGCTCTTGTTCCTTCTCTTTTAGCTATCACTACCTTTAGGGGGTTAGGGGCGGGGTGCGGGGGTCTTCCAAGTCGTTTTTCTACCAGCTTGGTCCAAAGGTCGGGGTTTTTGTATAGGATTTCGTACGTTGAGTGCCCTTTTATCAGTTCTCTCCATGGGGCAGGGGTGGGGCAGTCGTGTAGGTAGTGTTCGATTGATTGGGGCTGGCTGTAGGTGCATATGTTCTGGTCTGTGTGATAGGGTAGCAAGTTCGGAACGTAGGCCCGACCAGTTCGGAACTGGAAGGCGCGGGCTGCAATGTACTTTTCAGTTGTGGTGTATTGGTCAGGTTTTTTCGGGATCTTTTTGTCCACGTACTCCTCGAACTTTTCCCAGAGTCGTTTTTTGGTCTTAGACTGGATGACGGATCTGGTTACCGTTTTCTTATTGGTGGTGCCTTTCTTGGGCTGGGCCTCCGGTTTTTTGGACTTCGCTTTGGCCATTTGGTCAGCTTTCTCGTTTCCGGCAATACCTTTGTACGCTGGGACCCATCAGAGTTCGGCTTCGATTTGGGCATTTTTTAGTGTTGAGTTGGCTTCGGAGATGGTCTTAGCCACGTATTGCGTGGGGCTTGGGTATGGGTTAGCGGCGGCGGTGATGGTGGCCTGGCTATCTGTGTAAACGATGACCGAGTTGAAGTTTAGTTTTTGGGCGAGGGCGTGGGCGAGTTTGAGCGCTTCTGCTATCGCGTCCAGTTCCACATCGAAGACTTGTACTCCTGATCCTAAGGTTTTAGATTTTCTGCTCACCTGTTTTCCATCTATGTAGGCTACCACTGCGTTTCCGACCTGGCTGGTCTTCCCTACCTAGGAGGCGTCGGTGTAGAGGGTGAGCTAGCCTTGGGGGTGTTGTTTGGGGTGCTAGGCTATCGCTGTCTCTTTGTCTTTGAACGGCTCTATTTTGGGGCGTCCGGCGCTGCTTATGGGCCAGGGTCTTTGTGGCAGGGGAAGTTTGTACCAGCTTATTGTGTTGGTTCTTATGTCTTCTTTAATAGTATGGATCATGGCGTCAATTTGGAGTATTCTTTTCTGTGAGTGTTGCCCTATCGGTTTGACCTTCCAGGTGGGCGCTTTTGGGGACTTCGGCCTTGACTTGTTCCTTTCGGCCATTGGGGGGAGCCTGTGGAAATTGGGATGTTCTGGTCTAATTGTGAGCAGCCATACGCCGTAGTTGCATTGGTACCTCTGTATCTGTAACTTGGCTGGCCAGATTCTGGACTCGATTAGGGCTTTCTGGTTGTTGGTGTTCTGGAACATTCCACATGCCCACTTGGCGCTTGCGGATATGCATCTGTCTAGGGTGCTGAGAGACTTCTGGGTGATGTTGTACAGGTGAAAGGTGTCCGCTCCGTATAGTAGACTGGGAAGCACTACTGCCTTGACTAGCTTGAGCGCCATTGCTGGGTTTAGGCCTTTTCCTCCTGTCGAGAGCCTTGATATATTGTGTAGGGCTGCTTGTGCGCTTCTGACTCTGTGTTGACAGTGCTGTAGGATGCTTTTAGTTTCATGAAGCATAATCCCTAGGTACCTGACGGTTGGTTTGTGGTCGAAGTTTTGGTTTTGTATTCTGATGCTTGGGAGGTGAGGATCGCTTCCTGGGCTGACATGTTGGAGCTCCGTCTTTCCCTTGGATAGTCATAGCTTGAGGCTCTCCAGCCACGTTCTATTTGTTCTTTGAAGAAGGTTTCCAACTTCCTTGTGCTCTCTTCGTATGTTTCTCCTTCGGCAATGATACAGAGGTCATCTACATACATGTACATTTTTAGTGCCCCGCTGTCTCTTGTTAGCCTTGCAACATATATATTAAATAGGAGGGGGGATATGGGAGATCCTTGTGGTACTCCTGTTTGGATTCTTCGGTATGCTGATTTCGCTCCTCGATCTGAGAAGGCGAGCTGTCTGTTAGTGAGGAAGGAGGCGATCCAGTTTCTGATGTACCTGGGGGTTCCTCCTTTTTCTAGTATTTCCAGGAGTTCGGTTTTGTTGACTCTATCGAATCCTTTTTCTAGGTCGACGAAGAGGAGGGAGACCTTCTTTCCCCTGTTTTTGGCGTCTCTGATATCGTGCTTTAGGGCGTTGACCACGTCGATCGTGGATCTTCCTGGGAGGGCCCCGAACTGGTTGGTGCTTATCATGTTGTTGTCAATGGCGTGTTGGGAGAGGCGGAGCGTCACTATTTTCTCCAGTATTTTGGCGAGGGTGTCTATTAAGAAGATGCATCTGTAGGCATTTGGTGACCTATAGTCTGGTTTTTTGGGTTTGGGGATCGCTATTCCTAGGGTCTTTTTGAAGCTAGCTGGGTACACTCCGTGGGCCAGCAGGGGGTTTAAGAGCTTAGGGATGACTTCTGGCAGGGTGCCGTGCAGGGTTTTCCACAAGTTGTACTGTATTTCATCTGGGCCTGGCGTGGTGGTGTTGGCTGTGTTCCTTAGGGCATAGGTGACTTCTTCTGGGGTGATTTCTTCTTGGCAGTCGGTGTGCTCCAGGGGGGGAACGGGGGGATCGCTTGGTTCTTCAGGGAAGTAGTGGTCGATCAGTGCTTGGGCTTTCTGATCTGGGGTTTCTGCTCTATTTACAGGTGGTAGGGGGTAGTCTCTAGCTGGTCTTGTGTACCTGAGGGCTGTCCACAGGTCTTTGAGGCTGACTTCCTTGAGGAATTCGTTCCAGTGAGACTTTTTGGTGTCGTATAGCAGTTTCTTGTATGCTTTCTTTTTCTCTTTGTAGTCTTGTTATTTTGCTTCACTTTTTTTGTGGTTTTTTGCTTTGTATCTGGCTGGGGTCATTGTTTTCCTTGCTGCTGTGAGATCTTTAGACCACCAGGCTTTTGCTTTGTCCTTTATGGTCCGCATGGGGAGGGCGTTGTTGTTTTTCATCGTTTTTATGAGGGCGTCTTTGTTGGTCTCCAGCCAACCGTCTGGGTTTTGTGGGTTGAACTTTGAGGGTTCCCAATTTTTGAGGTTTGTTTTGATCTTGTCCCAGTCTGCATTGGCATAGTCGAGGCAGACTTTCTTTCTATTGCTGTTTCCTGGTTTCGAGAGGGTTATGGCAATGACTTCATCATCGCTGTTTGTCTAGCAGTCGTCGGGGCAGATTTGCCAGTCTGTTTGCCATTCTGTGGCTATGGGCAAGAGGAGGACGAGGTCTAAGGTGGTGTCCCATTGGTTTTAGTTTAGGGAGCCGATCCGGGTTAGCGTTTCTGGGTTGTTGAGGAGGTAGTATCCTTGTTCGCATGCTTTGTCGACCATTGGTTCTGCTCTTTCCGTTTCGTGTCTGTTGGTGGGGCTCTACCAAGGGTGGTGGAGGTTAAAATCTCCTAGTACTAGGTTCTTGTTGGGGGTGAAGACTTCGTCCCATTCCTGGTCTTGTCTTGGGGTGGCGGGGGGGAGGTACAGATTGGTGATGTCCAGGTAGTTGTGTTTGTTGAGAAAGAGCCTCACTACTCACTCGTCTCCAGCTTTGTTTCTGATGGGGAAAGGGTTGATTTTGGCACTTTTGCTGACATAGAGGGCTACTCTGGATCTGGTGTTCTGGCTGGGGTAGAAGCGGTGAAAGCTTCCGTGGGCTGGGGGGATGTTGTTGAAGGTGGGCGGTTATTGGATTGCAACGACGTTGGCTTTGTTTAGGACTGCTATATTCATTAATGATTGGAAGTTTGCCTGTGATCTTTGGCAGTTGTGCTGCAATATTTTAAAGATTGGATGTGGGTCAATTCCCCACGTTATCGCTCTCTGGTTGTCATCCATCTATAGTTCTTCTTCTTCCATTTTGCTACTAATCTGGTCGATCCAATTCTTCCTGCGTTCTTCCATTTCTCTTGCGAAGGCTATGTGCACTTCCAGTCTGACTGGGCAGTTTCTGTCGGTTGCTCTGTATGCTTGTCTGCAGTTGGCGCAGCAGAGTTTATAGTGGGTGTAGGGACCGAAGGTTTAGCAGCTGGGGTCTGGGCACTTGTGGTCTTTTGTAGTATGGTGAGGGAACATAGGCTTGTAGTTGTTGCCGCAGGCGCTACAGTTTTTGAGCTCTTCTTTGCACGCCGTGCTGGTGTGCCCGAACTTGAAGCACTTGTAGCATTGAGTTGTGGGGGTCATGCGCCATGATCTGGCGACTTTGCAGACTTTATTGAAGAGTGTGACCTGCTTTCCTAGGTTGGGGACTTGTTCTTCTGGGATTCTAATGGCCACCATGGTGAATGCTCCTGCCGAGTTGTTTTGGCTTCTGGCTTCCTTGGGTTTCAGGTATCTTGCTGCTGAGATTTCCACATCCGCGACGTAGGAGAGTTCAGTGCGGAGGCTATGAACTGGGATTCCTCCCAGTGGTTCTGTTGGTATGGAGTGGAGGATGAGCTCGACGGTCGATGCTGCGACTCTGAAGCCTTCTCTTTGCAGTTCTGGGTTGGTCATTTTTTTGGTGATGTAGTTGAAATCGTCGGTGTATTTTACCAGTGAGTGGGCTGGGATGTGTGGGGGGGTGGTGATGATGACAGTAGACTTATGGTTGACTCGTACTGAGATATTTCTGAGTTCAATCGGGGCTCCTTTGTCCTGGAGTATCTTGATGTACTCTTCTCTGAGTCTGTCTGGATTGGCATTTGCTGTAGCTGGGGTCACAATTTCAGCTAGTGGGGAGTGTAGTTCTCTTCTCTAGACGGGGTATGTTTTGCGCTCGTTTCTGGGTTTTAGCTGCCCCAGGGCCTTTTCTCCTTGCTGGGGGGAGTTGTTGGCTGGGGCGTTGGCTGCTGCGATTTGGGCCCAGTTTGGTTTGGATGCCTCTGTGGCAGTGCTATCGGTAGTTTGGGTTGGGGTGGGAGATCCATTTTTCTTCTGTTTTTGGGTGTTTTGGGGGATGGGTAGGGCTGGGGGGGTTTGGGGGAACGGTTTCGGTGGTGGTTGTTGTCTTGGCAGGTTTTGTGGGTTCTGGGGGGTGGGGGTAGGGTGCTGTGCAATTGTTTTCCTGAGGTGGGACAGTTCTCCTCCCTGGGTGGTCATTTGGTTTTTTAGTTCCAGGACTGTTCTTTTGAGGGCGCAGTTTTCTTCGTGCATGATGTCCAATTTTTCCCAGATATGGTTAAGTGCTGCTCCTATTGCTCTGTAGGCTTAGGCAGTTTTGATTTGGGCATTGTTTTCTTCGTCGTTGTCGATTAGGTATTGGAAAGTTTTGCCTTGTCTATCCGGCATCATTCTTGCTAGATCGTAGCGGTCGGTTTAGGGAATTGGGGAGAGAGTGGGCCTTGGGGTTTCAATTAGCTTTCTTTTCCCTTTTTCTTTGAGGGGAATTGCAGTGTGGTTCGAATCGTTACTGGATTCGCTATCTGCGTGCCTCGAAATATTGGATACGATGGAGGTTCTGCAGGATCTTGTGTGTGCGAAGGTGCTGAATGAGTCGGTTGGGGATTGTCGTTTTTTGAATAGTTTTTCTATGTCTATTTGCTTGCTAGTTGGGGGCGAGGTCGGGTCGTAGGTTTGAGATTGGGTGGGTTGGTAGTCTGAGAAGAGTTCTATCGCTTCTGCGGTGCTCTGGTGGGCCGGGGGATCGCTTCTTTGGGTGATGGGGGATCCTGGTAGTGCGAAGGTGACTTCTACCATGTTGTTGGGTTGGGCCATCGTAGCGTTTTCCTGGTGCACCTGCTCGATGATGGTTGTGTGTCCAGTGGACTGGGTGTTGGTGGGGGTGGCTTGGGAGCCTCTAAGCGAGAGCAGATTTTCTTCGGCGAATTGGATTCTTTCGACTTCGGCTTCAGTAAGTCTGTAGTTTTTGCTCCAACTGTGGATGTCGGGGTCTTGTTGGATGACGACAGGGTTGGAAGGGTTAGGGGTAGGGGTGATAGCTAAGTGCGCTTCTGTGGCGGTGCTGAGGGTGGACGGTGGGGAGGTTTCTGCACTGGAGATGATGATTGGGTTGTTTTGGACATTTTGGTTTTTTCTGACCATGGCAGTAGTATCCTATTTTCAGCTCAGCCTGTGAGCGGTGCTCCAACCTCTATCCGAGGGCCAGGCAGTGATGGAATAGGTATAGAATTGCATGGGAGTTTTGGTTTTTTGTTTTTAGCTGACTATTGTGAAGGTAGGCGAGCGCTTCGAAATAGCCGAGGGTGGAATGTATGGGGGGGGAAGAGAGAACTGAGAGGCCTGCAAAAAGAACATGAAGCGACCAGTGGGGGGGGGTAATTCATTTTATTTTATCTTTACGACCCCGCTAGGGGTCGTCAAAAGAACCTCCGTGTGCAGCTATGAAAAGCTATGACGGAGGTAGAAGACAGCCGACCTAGTGTCGGTAGCACGTCCTACGGTTTACAGATAAAATACACGTTTTGTTCCCGAATCCTCCTCGCTTACACGCAATAAACTAAGGGGGAAAACGGGGTGGAAAGGAGAGAGTGGCGGGGGAAAGTAAGAACCAAAATAAAAATGCGACCGGCACAAAAGCGACCACCCAGCACGTAAACCAGCAGAGAGACTTTAAGCGAGAAGGAAAAAGAAAAGCCCAGGGAACCCCTTTCCCATCTCCAGCGAGGCGAACCTTACAACAACCGGAAGGAATCGAGGTATAAGCGAGAAACACTAACCAAAGAGAAAGGAAAGAGAAAAGGACAAAGGAGAAAACACAGGCTAAACTCATACAACTTTTACACAAAGGGAACAACAAAAGCGGAAAGAAAGATGAATCACCGAGGGGCCCTAAGTCTCCATTCCCTCTTCCATCATGGCACGCAGGTTCTCCACTCGCTTATTATTTTCGGCCAAGGCTTTCAAATATTCGGGGCAGAGGGGATCGTTTGCGGGGTGGGCGGCATTGCAATTAGCACATTTAAGTACTGTATGTTCGCATTGTCGTCCTCGGCGTTTGCACTCAGTGTTACCACATGAGTGC
>JABYPW010001265.1:0-16542 GCA_016880775.1 Phymatotrichopsis omnivora
TTTTTTTTTTTTTTTTTTTTTTTTTTTTTTTTTTTTTTTTTTTTTTTTTTTTTTTTTTTTTTTTTTTTTTTTTTTCGGTCTTTGGCCTCTCTTTCTTCTCGCAACCGAATTAGGTCTTCAATGGTAATAACCCGTGCTGTTGAGAGCACATGTTTATCTTTTTTGCTAACCTTAACTTCCCTATACTTTGCCCTAACCTGGTGAATGGCGTGTGCGTAGATATCATTTGCAGTTAGGGCGTCTTCGACGGTATCGGAGAAACGTACAACAATCGCACAAATTGAAACCTCTGAGGCACCGTTACGTACTAATGAGAGAGCTCGATTGGTCTAAGGACCTAACTCATGCTTGTTGTGAGGTATATGCTCAAGACTAGCTGGAAAGGTTTGTTGGGTCGGGATAGGGGGCGAGTCTGTGTTGTAATTTGGCTAGGATAAGTCTCGGACGTAAAGGAATAATCCCGGTGGCTTCGAATGCATGGGCAATATTTGCCGCCGTATACGTCTACTTGCGAGCTTGGAAGAATAATGGATAGAATGAACTCTTTGAATTGAATCGTTGGTTACCCGCATGAAATCGCCAATTCCCTTGCCTTAGTAGTGCTGAAGAGGGCCGAATAACCCAACACCAAGAGGTTGAAGGAGGTGTGTACTGTGAGAAGGTAAACAGTAAAGGATGATGCTGTTTTCGAGGCAATACTTGCAAAAATAGAAGTTGATATGCGAGGTATGGCCATCGACGATAAGTAGTCACGGCACATGGTCAACTTTTTGCTTCGTACATGGGTCAAGAAGTTCTGTTGACCACTTATACCCAAGTTCCTTATCTGTCCAACCCTTTGGAGAGGAAGTGAACATGGTATCTTTCTCTCCAGCAGCCACACTATTAAACCGTACACAATAAATGTCAGGGGTTGGTAGCCGGCAGCACATACGGTTTCAATTGCTGTGGCCATTCACGCATCCCATCATGCGTAACTCATGGATTTTTGTGTCGTTTCTGGCAAACCATTTTCGCCCTACTTGAAATCCCCATTAAGAACCATTTTTCGTCTACGTTCAAAATCCGGTATGGCTGTGGATTATTTTTCGAATAATCTTGCTAAGCTTCCAAAAATGATCACGGATCGTACGAGGGCTACTCTCGTATGCACGTTGACGGTCTAAACGAGCAACATATTTTGTAACGAGGTTTGGATGATGGCCAAGGAATCGAGTAAGCTAGTTTTTTGCCCATTTTTCTGGTCCTTCGTGTGCTTGCGATTGCGTTTGTGCCAAAGAGGTTACCATACCACGTAGCAGGCTCACTGTCACGCGATAGATATCCATATTCCGCGATGCCTCTGGAGACCCTATTCCCACCACACCTCCAATACCTCAAAAATCTAAACACAATAGCAACACGATTATGCTCCACAAACACCTTCGTGCCCTCAGGGGTGGGGGAGGAGATATGGTTGCTTGAGTTGGGGGTGTTTTTAGGCAGTATTTTTCGCCTATTTCCTAAAATAACTCTTTCAATTTTGAGAAATTTGTTAATCTGGAAACGTATAATTTTTCGCTTGGTTTTATTTGTCTAGTAATTCCTCTCTCTCTATAATGCGATACGTAGTTGTTGCGCGGCCTCGCGTGATGCCTCGCTTCCCGGTGCAATACGTTAGGTAACACTTCTGAAATATCGAGTAGCACTGCGCAGACAAGCAAGCGACTACAAGTGCCGCTTCACGACGACCGCGGCCCTCTCTCCAATCACATCATCAACACCCGATGCACACTCGACAACCACAAAAATCATGCGCATAACGATGAAATTATTTGGAAATGTTTTAAAAAAATAAATTTGACGAAGAAGCAAACACATATTTTCATCAATCTACCTGACACCTTCCACCACATCTATACACAATGCGCATTCTGAAATAAAAATAAAATAAAAAATATTGACTAATTGGCGAAGGAAGCAGGAAATAAACAAAACAAAAACGAAAGCAGAAACAAAAAACAGAAAATCCCTCACTATTCCTCTTCAACGTTATCGTTCCCTAAAGCGATAACTTCAAACTCAACATCCTCCGCTCCAATATCAAATGCACTCAACATTGGAAACTGATTATCTCCCAGATTTACATTTCCTTGCACAACCGAACTTCCCACTTCTGCATTCACCGGCTCCCATCTATAGCTCCCAACCGGCTTCGGTAGCGGACTAAGCCTCAGCTCGTAATTTGGTGGAGTGTGCGATGCAATTGCTTTGCGAAGAAAACAATATGCAATAAAGTGTGTACGTTCCCCATTTGCTTCACGTGAAGCATAGGATACTGGGAATGGGAAACCGGCAGACTGAAGTTGCTCTGCACATCATGCGAATATTTCTGTTCGTAAATAGTCGTCATGCACTATAATATTTCAATCATTAAACCCTAAGCAATAAATAATAATGAAGAAAAATTATACATACCATAATCTTGAACATCTCATTTTAAGCTTGCAAGAACCTCAGTAGAGGGAATGCTGCCATATTCATTTATCCCTTCATTAGGGTAGTATTACATGCAAAAGGGTTTTCCAATTCGGAGATTTGGTTGTTTCTTTTGCTTACGTATTGAATGGCTATTTCAATACATAACAAAATGATACCATTCTTCTCATAACATATTCATGTAAATCACAAGATGTGCAATTTGATCGTTATCGTCATTGAAAAGGCCCTGCTCATGTAAATTATGAAAATATTTTTAACTGATTAGCTAATTATTATTTGAATCACCAACAAAATGGGATGTAATAGAACTAGGTTAACTATAGACTGTCCTTTTTTTTAAAAAATATATATATATATTGCATATCAGTCACTAAGAACTTTCATTTGCATTAGATATATAATAAATATAAATATAATTAAACTTACTCTCCATTTAATTACTTAGCCCTTTGATAATTGTGACTACCAAGACTTAATCCTCTGATTAAGTGCTAAAATTCCATACTAAAAACATGACTCCAATGTAATTGACAATTCAATTGCTTGCCAAAGCTGCCAAAATCCATCCCCAAGCATTTTAGTTTCTCTTCCTATATTAGATCTATTATCATTAGAACAATTTTGCTTTTCTCAATGACTTCTAAAAATCTAAAAAGACATTAGTATATAAATATAAATGTTAATAAATACATACTGTTTATAAATACTAATATCAGTATTTGATGATACACTAATATAGAACTATATAATATATTCACTATATGCATTAATAACTCTATAGATTTCTTTTCCAAATGCAGATAGTTTGTGATAGCTATGTATACTCTAAACTACATTAATACTAGAGACAATATAATTTCTATAATAGTGTATATGATCTTTATCACACTTAGTATAGCCTTTGGGATCAACTTGCTTTATAACTAAAAAGATTCAGTGTCTTTACATGTTAGCTAAAGTATTTAGAAATAAGTGAAAAGGAAAATAATAGAAGAAGTTAGGTTCAAAATTAATTTTTATATTCATTATTTTTTCTAGATTTAGAATAAATAAATATTATATAATTTAGGATTAGATATGTAAATAACTATAAACAATCAAAGATATAGTTATAAATAGTAAGAGAAATAAACCTCTATTTAATTTCCTATCAAAATAAACTTAATCTAGAAGTTAGCAATATTTACTGTTAATGGTAATATATATCTCTGTATACCAAGAGCTAAGTAGATGTACTTAAGTCAAGATAACTGTATATTGTATAATTCATATTACAGTACCTTTTAATGTCAATCTTGTCTAGTATATTCTCTCCTTCCTCTCCTAGCAGTCTATGTATCTAGTCTTTGCTAGAGCTAATTAAGGGTATATGCCTATTACTATAGGTACTATGCAGGGCTCCCCTCTTTCACCCTTCCTCTTTGTTATCTATACTGCTCTATTATATAATATCTTCAATAAATACCTTCTCACCTCCTTTATTAACAACTTCTCCCTTCTTGTGTAGTCTTCCTCCTTTTGGTATAACATTTAGTACCTATAGGCCAGGTTTAACAAAATAGAGTCTGAAGTTTAAAGGATCAAAATAATATTTTCCTTCCCTAAAAGTAAGCTCATGCACTAGTGACTTCTGCATGAACTAGTTCCCCCTTAGCAACCTACATAGTTTAGTGACTTTTACTATAAGCCTTAGTACATTATTTAGTAAATAGGTTACTTCTAGTATAATAACCTTCTACTATTCCTACTACCTCTGCTCTCCTAACTAGGCCTACACTGCCTTAGCTCTCACTACAATTTTTAGATCTAGTCTTACTGCTCATAATATTTGTAGACTAGTTTACACAGCTATCCTCCTTAGGTTAACCTACAGCATTAGTATATTACCCTTTAACAAAGGAGCCCTTAACCTCTATATCAACTTCTAATAATAAACTATGTGGATAGATAGTCAGGGCCTTCTAGAATACTCTCCTATAGTTACTATAAACTAAATCCTAGATGATGCCCCTAAATCTCTATATAGCATATCTTTACACCAAAGCTACTACCTGTATTACTATAGCTAACCCTATTCTAATATAGTATCTACTATTTTTCCCTACTCCTCTCCCCTATTAATTCCTGATTGAGATCCAAGGAATTGCATTTCCTACTTATGCAAGTGTATCATATAGAATCAGAAGTCTCTAATCAGTACTGATACTGCCCTCCCTATTAATAATCTTATCTCTAAGTTTAAGGACTTGAAGGATATAATCTTTAACTCTAAAGGGGTATATAAATAATCCTATATTACTAAATGAATACTATCCCTCCCAATGACTAGAAATTACTTTCAGAAGTAGAAAGAAGGTTATATTTAGCATATCAACTCCTTCCCCCTTCCCTCTCTCTTGGAGGACTACACATTCAAGCTCCTACAATTTCTATTGATGCAAATCTTCTATATACAGATAGGAAAATCCTTCTTGGTAGGATATAAGTCATCTTATCTCCTAGCTCTCTCCTACCCCTACTACTATAATGACCTTGAGACCCTTTATTATACTGTTTTTTAGTGTCTAGCAAGGGAAGCTAAGAGGAATAAACTAATGCCAAAGAATGTATATATAGTTAAATAACTATAGGCCTCCAAGGATATGATCATTAAGTGTGGACAGTTTATTACTAAAAATAAAATAGCCTATCCCCTAGCAATAGTCAATTTTGTAACTAGGGCAATCCTTGAAATAGGCAGAATATAGTTTTTAGTGAATTTCACATTTCTATTACCTTTTCTCTCTTCTCTTCCTATTTAGTTTCTTCTTCTCTTTTTACTATCTCTTTTCTTTTTCCCTTTTCTTCCCCTTTTCTTTTGACTACTTTCTAGTGTTTTTGGACTCTCCCTAGTAGAATTGTATTCTAGGATCTACTTTTCCCTTTTGTTCTTTCCCTTAATTTCTCTATTTTTTCTACTTTTGTATTCAGAGGAGAGTGAAGTTTTTTTATGCCATAGCCACTAAGGATGTATATAGAGGTTATACCTAGAAAAAATTGACATGATTCCCCCAAGAAAAAAGCAAAATCAAAAAAACCATTTTAATGTTAGTAACCAAATGTAAAATAGATCTAAATGTTAGGTGTTTCCTAGATATTATACTTAAAGCATATCATTATCACTTAGGCTAACTGCATTGAAAAGTACAGCTATCCTTACCCTGACTTCTGCTATATCTACACTGAATTATTTTTCTTAAAATTCTATTGTCACAAATATTTCACTAAAGTTGAATTGCTAGTACTATAAGTTATAGGGCTGATATAATAGTTATAACTATTTAGAATATTTTTTTATAATATACCCTCCAAAAAAGTATACTCCTTATTTAATAAGTAAACAACCTATTCCAAAGAATAGTCTTACTGTATATACCAGAGAATTATCAAGTTTTGGTAAGGAGAGTAATCAACTCTTGGTCAAGGTATCATAGATGTAGAGATTAAAGAAGATAAAAAAAATCTAGAGAAAAATTTCAATATCTTAGACGATAAATAGTAGGAAATTTCTGAAGAGATGGAAAGGTTTATTTCTGATGCTGAACTTTAATATTTAAATTTATTCTAACATAATATATAAAAATAGAATACATATTCATATAATCTAGTCATTTGGCATGCATGTATAGATAGTTAATTTTAGTAGTATATACTATACAAAAGAAAAGGGGTAAATTTATGTATGAATAATGTTTTATATAATTATATCTTCTAGTGAATGATAAAAATTACATGCCATAACCATAGAGGTTGAATGCGGAGGTTGTACCTAGAAACAACCGACATGAAGTAAACAAAAACAATGAATGATAAAAATTAATTCAAGCAGCCTAGGAGTAGTGTAAGTCTTTGTATAATATACTTTTCTTAGCACCAAAGAAGAAGTGACAAGTTAATAATCATAAGTATGTATTAAATCATCATCATGAAACCCAAATAAGTATCTATAATTATGGTTAGGGTGATCTTTCAACTTGACCCTAGTTCTCAATCCACGCACCCTCCAATACATAAAGCGCACTTTGCAACCGCTCCCCATGCAAAGAATGCACCTACTAATTTTGTTATGAACTTAGTTACCCTTATCTAGTTAGAGACTTTCTCGGGCAATTCACAAATGGTAAAATTTTTGTTATGGTTGAGTTGCTGTAGGTGCGCCGGATGTTGAGAAATCCAATGATGAATGCGAGCCCCCTAATGGAGTTGGAACAATAATTACAACAGAATCCCCACTGAAAGACCAAGTTCCCCCTCTAATGACCCAATTGTATGTTTCAATAATACCTCCACAAACCTAAAAATTGATGTTTACTAATATTTTATTGCACAAAACTTGTAGCCCTACCCTCGCCGTAGCGGCAAGCGAACACGTGCAATGCGTTTACCAACTGTTGATTCCATTTCTACTTCCTCCTCTGACATACAATCCCCAGCACCAAAATGATAGCCAATTGCTAAATCTAGGCAACAAAAAGGAAAGGTAAAACGGTTGTAAAGTCCGAAGAAGAGGAGGTTATCGGCTGTGACGGAAGCCCTGGAGAGGAGGATGAATTACTACCCATAACAACACCCACTGGCGGTGTGACCGGTGAAGATAATAATGCTACCGTTATTATTGATTTAGATAATCTCACCTCCTCTCTTCCTCCTCATTTAAATCATCTGAGCTTTTCGTGATATTTTTATAGAAGTCTGTAAGTAGACAAAGTTGGTGGAACTGTTTTCATGCTTTCTTTCTTTTTTGATTTTCTTTTTTTTCTTTCGATTTCTTTTCTCTGGAATTGGCACAATTATTAATATTAATATTATTATTATTATTTCTTTTTCAAAAGATTCAATAAAGGTATGTATTTGTTTATTCCTCAAATTTATTTTTTTTAAAACATCTTCGTTGTTACACGCATGGTTTTTGTGGTTGTCGAGTGTGCGTCGGATGTTGCATTGAAGAGGGGCGCGCGGTCGTCGCTAAGCGGCATTTGCTTGCTTTGGACCGCCGTATCGTACGGTCTAGCAAATTTCCGAATTCGAATAAAAAAATACATGGAGCATAAACATGTACTTGTACTTGTACATGTACATTCGAAGAAATAAGATATGAAAGTAACTGAGCAAAGCTAGACAATGATAAAAAAAAAAACACTTCGATGGCAATGAGGGTAGGTAGGAGCGGGCTTAACGATATAATTTTGTGTTAATGAAATTCCTTTAAGCGAGCACAGTGCTTCGTTTTCAAAGCTACATATTTTGACTTCAAAAAGCACGACTTTTTTCGTATTTTTATTTCACCTACCAAATTTAAAGGAATTACCGATGCCACCAAAAAAAAAAAAAAAAAAACGACTACCAACGAAAAGGAAGGGTCTGACATCAATGGAGAAATACGACCTGTGGCTTCTCCATTCGAAGAATCCGAACATGAAATATAGCGACTTTGCTCTTCTTGCAGGTGTGCATCGTCGCGCCAACGGTGAACCACTGCCTACATCTAGTTTGTCGGAGAATTTCTTTGTCAGAGGAATTTTCTTATTCCTTTTTTTTTTTTTTTTAATTCCTATTCATTTGATTATCGTATGTCTGTTTTTATTTCCGTATTGAAAAAGCTTGACCAAAACACACAAAAAAGTGTTCGTACGGTAAGCAAATTATTTTGTTAGTGGACAAGGGTGAAAAATGCGGTATAAGCAAGGGAAAGTGGGTGGGAAATTGCGTGTGCAGAGAAATCCGTACGGTATAGCAGATATCCGAGGTATGGTATTGCAAGGTGCGACTGTACTTTATTTAAAAACGTCGGTACTCCACATACATGTTCTATTACCGAAACCCCGCACTTCGGATCAGTCCCGGGGAGGGCCTGGCAAGCAGGGATTATGCAGATCTGCCTAGCGAACTCGGATAGGAGTTCAGACATTGCAGCGACTGACATCCAATGATCATTGGTTCCAACGGAACACCGATTGGTAAAATCCAACTCGCATTCTATCCAAGAAGTGTCCAATTCCTAGGCTTGATGAACTCTACTGCTGTTGGCTGACAGGAGCAACTGGGAAGCCTGAGAACTTATTGGGGGCTGTCAGAGTAGCGATACGTATCGTAAAAACTCTCCACTTTTTCTTATCTCTTGGCATCAAAACTCCATAAAGGTTACGATGTATCCGATGGCTCGGGAGATAACACATAGCTGCGATTGCGAAACTCGCTTTAACTGCTTATGTGAGCTGCTAAAACTCTACTAAAAAAAAAAAAAAAAAAGCCCGAAGCTTATACCGACGTTAAGCTACGCCGATCCTTTCATGCCGTGATCCATTTTGATCTCGATATGGCAGCGAGGACAAACAACATATATGTTAGAAGCAGAGAACGAGCAGGAATTTCCAAGACACCTGAGTCATCAAACGGTTGTCCTTTGTTAGCTCGTTCTGGCCGAGAAAAAAAAGTACTAAAGACTGACCAATCCGATTCTGTGCTTACTTGACGACATGAGGATCTCTACTGGCCGTGTCCTGGCCGCGCCCTGGGCGCAAGCTTGACTACGATACTAGCAAGATTTCAGTACAGGTGAAAGATGCCGAGTAATCTCATATCATTGCGGTATTTTTAAGGGTTTAGTTTAGTGCTCGGACAAATAACCTGGCCATGCTGGTTGCCGAGAATTCTAAATTACCAACCGGAGGCTACGCCGCCCTGATCGCAGGACGGCCAGGGCAAACGTGAGTACTCCATTAGTAAGCAACGCCAAGATATAAGTTATTCACTGTGACGTTCCCCAACTGACTTTGAGCAACAACAGGCACCATGTCACTCAATCACAACCAAGAAAAGGAAAGGGGCCCGAAAGCTTGGGATACAGAATTTTAATGTCAAGGACCTCAAGTCATACTTGACTACATTGATGAGTACCGTCTCGCTTCTCCTTTACAATGGGATGGGGTAACGGCGAAATACAACGACAAATATGCGAAGATATTCGGAAGGTAATTGAGAGAGAAGGAAAGCCTCAAAAACCAGTGGTGTAGGGTGTATCGGGATAGGGGACCTAGCGGCGGTCCCTGTATCCCACCTCATATTTTTCGTGCAAAGCGATTAGAATCTAGAATTCGAAATTTAGACGATTCTCAACTCGACGAAGCAATTAAGTATAATCACGCTACGGACCGAACCCAACCATCCCCCCGAACACGCTGCAGCCCACGGGTTTGCTGCGGTCAGAATTTGCGAGGGTAGCGGAGCAGGGCTCGTCGTCCCGTGAGTACGAGTTGAGGTTGAAAATATCTATCTTCAGTTAGTACTTTTCAGGAGTTCCGGAGAAAACTTGTCTGAGTAGTAGTTCCAGAAGCCTTTGCTACGCGCCTCCCCCCCCCCCCCCCTTTCTATGGTTTGGATCTGCGAGGGGTTTCGGAGTATTCAACAGGGTTTGGCGGGTCAAGATCTGTCCACGAGAGGTAATTTTCTCTTATGTGTGTTTTGGTATGTGGACCGTGCCCGATTAGTCAATGGTGTCCGATTAGCCGATAAAGTACTAGTACAGTATGTATAATTTGCCTGTTTGCACCAAATACCCGACGCAGCTCTCTAACGCTTATCATATATTTTTTACTCCAGTGCCCAATTCAGCCATGGCATCACCTCGCAGTGGTTGCACAATCCATCACGCAGTATGCAAACCACATCCGCCGGCGTCGAATTCTCGCCGAATCCGCGCTACGGCGGCGACCGAAACCCCGTCCCCGCTACATCGACGCCTGATTCGACGACGCCTCATTGGGTGAGTGAATTCTTGATATTCACCTGCGGGTTTGGTCGCTTTCGTGAGCGCGTGAGCTGTAAGGTGGACTGCAATAGAGTTACCTCGACGGGTTTTGCCGGTACCCCACTGCGAAGGTTTGAAGCATTGGGTGGAAGGGGATCAAGGGGTACTGTATAAAGTCGCGGGGTTGTACGGGCGATTTTAGGTCGGGAAAGTTGAATGACTAGTAACTAATTCGATATATTGTTGAGTCCGCTTTGACATTCGAAAAAAAAAAAAAGGAGGGAAAAAGTAAGGGAGAAGGAAAGAATGATGTTGGATACAGCGCTTCGATCTATTCTACTGCTTCTTCTTAGCGGAGGTGTGCTGGCACTTTTGTCGTTGGCAATTATGAGGATTGTTGAGAATAGGAAGATTTATAAGCTTGGTGGACGCGCGCCGTATATTCCTACGCGGTGGGGATTGTTAGGTATCTTATTCTTTCATTTCTTTCACCATTTTTCATTGTCGTATCAATTCTGAATCCGTATGCATTTATGAAAATCGCTTTTTGATATGGGCTGATTGGAATTGGGGGTTTGGAATAGGTTTAGACGATGTTTATAGGACGATTGTCATGTCCCGTCAGAATAAAAACTTTGAGAACTGGAAGGAAAAGTTTGAGGAGTCGGGGAGATATACGGTAGAGACAGCTGTGTTGGGGTCCAGGATAGTGTTCACGCAAGATCCAGAGAATATCAAAGCTGTTTTAGCCTCCCAATTCCACGATTACGGTCTCTGCACTCGCCTTCGCCCTCCCTCTTTCTATCTGCATTGTACAATTCTAATATTTTGTATTTAGGCAAAGGCGAGCCCTTCCACCGGCAATGGCACGCCTTTCTTGGATCCTCCATATTCACCACCGATGGCCCTCTCTGGCACCAATCCCGCCAGCTAATTCGTCCACAATTCATCAAAGATCGTGTATCGGACTTGCATACGTTCGAAAAACACATCTTGCACATGATATCTCTGATTCCTGACAACGGTGATGCAGTCGATATCTCCGATCTTCTTTTCCGCTTCACACTAGACTCGGCTACGGACTTCTTATTAGGGGAGAGTGTGAATAGTCTTGGATCTCCAAGGATCGAGTTTGCGGCTGCGTTCGCGAGGTTGCAGCAGCATATGAACGATATAACTCGAATGGGGTGGGCATTCTTTCTATTTCTTTGAAGGAGGGAAACTAATGAGGAACATAGGCCAGTAGATTTTATCTTGCCAAAGGGAAAGTTCTATAAAGACCTCAAGATCCTCCATTCCTTCATCGAGCCATTTGTGGAAAAAACACTTCAAATGAGACCGGATGAGCTGAAACTCAAATCGGAGAGCAACTATAATTTTCTCCACGCCCTCGCGGAATTTACGCGGGATCCAAGAGTGCTAAGGGATCAAATTGTCTCCGTTCTACTTGCTGCTAGAGTACGTTGTTTCTTTTGTACTATTCGTTGGTATTATAAATTGCTAATGTAAATAGGATACAACTGCCGGGACCCTGAGCTGGACGCTGTATGAGATGTCGAAACGGCCGGACGTGGTGGAGAAGTTGCGGAGAGAGATTTTAGAGAAGGTTGGCGAGGAGAGGTGTCCGACGTACGTGGATTTGAAGGAGATGAAGTATTTGCAGTGGGTTATGAATGAGACGTTGAGACTGTATCCAGCAGGTATTTATAAAGAACGTGGATGTCTTTGGTTGAGCGGTGTTAAAGAGTGGTATAGTGCCGTTTAACCTTAGGATGAGTCTGACTGATACGTACCTCCCGCATGGAGCCGGGGAAAGCGGTCTTGATGTATATTCTCTTGCTCAATATTTTTCGGGGCTGCTGACGAGATATAGCCTGTCGGGATGCCGAAAGGAACGTTTATCACCTACTCCCCGATGGTAATGCAGCGTCGAGAAGACCTTTTTGGACCGGATGTGGAAAAATTTGATCCTGATCGATGGGCTAAATGGTATTACCCCTCTTGAAATTCAGTACCATCGTTGTTTCAGTCTCTGATAAGCTTCCAATGCAGGACCCCGAAGAGCTGGCAGTATATCCCATTCAATGGCGGTCCCAGAATCTGTATTGGACAGCAGTTTGCCTTGACGGAGATGGGGTATACGCTTGCGAGGCTTTTTCAGAAGTTTGAGGCCGTGGAATCGAGAGAAAGCAAGAAACAGTTTCAGAGATGCGAGATTACCATTACGCCTGGTGCGGGAGTGCCGGTGTCCTTTAGGGGTGCTAGGAAAGAGTTGTAGGCGTGTTTATGTGATATTTGTAGGGTGACCGTGGAGGAGATTGTTTGTTTTTGGTTGTATTTGATGTTTTATAATGTGGAATTGAGAATTGTGTCAAATCAAATGTCTTTCAATACTTATAAAAATAAATATTGAGGTACTATATATAAGGTTTGAAGGCAGTTGGTTTACTCTGCATGTAAGACCGTTCGCGTGAAGTAGGATGCATGGATGGGAAATCACCCAACGGGGAAATGTTTGATAGAATGTGATGAAACGGTGTCAGGTAAACGAGGCATTTCGTGAGATCGAAGTCCCATTGTCTATTGTATGTAGAGCTGAGTGGGAGTGTTGGTGAAAAAAGGAAGGCAAAAGTTTCTCCAACTTCAGTTTGTCTGAAACGGGGTTTCAAGTAAGTATCTGATAAATTCAAAAATGTTACTGACGCGATGAGACTTGTGCTCTGCAATTTATGTACATGTACAAGTATATCCATAATTGTACAAGAGGAGTTAGAGTACTTGTACTTAGAGTGAGTCAGTTAGTCTGTGACGTTGCACCGTAATTTATTAATCGAACTCACTAACCCCAAGTACATGTATTTTACATGTACGAGTCCTACACCCAGCAGCCGGGGTGGGCCGGTCGTTGCTCGAAACGCAGCGGGGCGATTTTCGAGCGGTTTAGCAGCAGGCAGATCTGAGCAGAGTTCACTGAAGCTGGTTATTCGCTGACTTCAGACGTTGAATTGCGTTGCGTGCTCGCCACTGACCATTTGCGGGCGTTTATTGCTACATGTACATGTAATTGTCATTGAAGCGCTTGTGGCGGACGGCTTGGCGCTCTAGTTCACGCCTGGTACTAGTCATCACGAAGCTTCTCCAAGTCTGCATCTCCATTCCTGTCTCTCTTCCTTTCCAGCAGAATCCTCCGTCTCCCTCAACAACACCGTTACCCCGTTTCTCGAGCCCTACCAGAGCCGCTAAACACTTCAATACAGCTGTTCCCACGCGACCTTTCCCAATCCCCTGCTCCAGTTCGTCCAGCACTGAGCAGGAAAAAAAAAATTTCTCCGAAAAAATCTTCTAGCCCTTCCGGGCGCATCTCGCTCTCTTCGCACGCGACGTCCCATACCTTCTCCTTTCCTGCACGCACCTCCCCTCCCCTATATCTTCCTCGCCTCCACGATGACCCTCGTTCTCAATACGCCCCTGGCTGATGCTCTCGCTAGCCGCATACAGCCGAAGCTGGTTGAGATAGGATGGAGTCTCGGAGGTGAAGACAGCTCGCCGCTGAGCGAGTACATTTGCCTGATGCTCGTGAACGGGAAGAGTCAAGACCAGATCGCGGCAGAGTTGTCTGGAGACCTGCTGGGTCTGTCGCCTGGAGACAATAGCGCAACTGAGTTCGCCAGCTGGCTGTTCCAGCAGATGGAAAGTTTGAAGTCTGACGACGACCCTTCGCAACAGCAGCAACAGCAGCAGGAACAGGAACAACAGAGGCAAATGGAGGAGGCGCGCCGTCTGGAGGAGAACGATTACCGGTTGAAACATGACACAAATGGTTCCATGGACCAGGATATGACCGACGGCGACCACGACAGTGGAGTGTATGTATTTTGTTTTATTTTATTTTTTTTCTCGCATTTCCGGAATGTCCACCCAATGCTGGTATAGCGAGCTAACTAATTCGTTGTTAATCGTTAAATTTAGCCCCACCGCCCCGAAAGCCATGCGGCAACCCCGAGACAAATGGATAATGAACCAAGTGCACAAAGCCATGGAACGGCCCACAGGCGACGTCCTCCACCGTGTGAGAAACCAAGGCCTTGAACGAATCAATATTCACAAACGAGATCTTTCGAAAGGTCCAATGCGGCCGAACTATCAGCAGCAGCGAGGTCCTAATAATCGCCCACAACAGCCACGGGTTAATGGTCGAAATGGATTTGGTCCCCCGCCTTCGGCGTTCGCACAAATGAACCCCCAACAGCAAATGGCGTTTTACCAGATGTACCAGCAGCAATCGCAGATTATGCAGCCATATATACCACATCACGGCCCTCATGGTGGACCTCATAGTGGACCACTTGGTGGACCACTTGGTGGACCTCTTGGTGCACCTCTCGGTGGATCTCATGGTGGACCTCATGGTGGACCTCATGGTGGACCTCATGGTGGCCCTCACAGTGGACCTCATGGCGCCCCTCATGGTAGCCCTCATGGCCCTCATGGCCCTCATGGCCCTCACACTGTACCTCACGGTGGACCGCCTCCAATGGGAATGCATATTAACGGCATGAACGGAATGGGTGGTATGAATGGAATGAACGGAATGGACGGCATGGACGACCCCTACGCAAACAATCTTTCACAGCCCCGAAGAGCCAACGGGTCATTATTCGAGCGTATCCAAGCTCCTCAGATAGAGCACCAGCAGCACCAGAAACAAAACAGCGGGGGAATGGATACATCGGAAGATACCGGCGTACCGAACTCAGAAAATGGCAAGCCTGTCGAATCCCCCGACGAGATACCCTGCAAATTCGGCTCGGCGTGTACCAGAGCAGATTGCGCCTATGGACACCCTACACCTGCAGCGCTACCAGGAACTAGGACCACATACATCAGCGGCGAACGATGTCCTTTCGGCGCTGGCTGCAAGAATCGGAAATGTACTGGATCGCATCCTTCGCCAGCTGCCTCAAAAGTTAGGCCTGCGAAGCTTGAACAGGACTGTAAATTCTTTCCTAATTGCACTAACCCACAATGCCCATACAAACAGTAAGCATCCCCCCTTTCCCCCAACTCATCCAACCGTTCACCTTCAATACTAATTTATAATCCAGTCCTCCCATGCCCCTCTGCCGCAACGGCGCAAATTGCACCCGCCTCGATTGCCACTTTACGCACACCGAAATCAAGTGCAAATTCAATCCGTGTCTCAACCCTGCGTGTATCTATAAACACGACGAAGGCCAGCAACAGGGCGCTTTCGACAATAAAGTCTGGACGGCACCGAAAAAAGAACATGTCAGCGAGAGGAAGTTCGTCAATGAAGATGGCGGTGAGGAGGAACTCATCATACCGGGGCAAGGACTTGTGGAAGGGGAAAAGGATATGGATACGGCGCCAGTGGAGGACATCGAGTAATGTGTAGGAAAAAATTTAGAGGAAACAGGAGTCCGAGAATGCATGGTTTCCGAGGGTTATATCAATATATTTTCATGCGTAATCGGGAAACTTGAAGCTTGGGGTTATTTTTTTTTTTTTTTCTTTTTTTTAATTATATTTTTATGGGAGACGCATTTAACGGCAAAGGGGGTTTTCTTGTGGGAACTCATTGTGATGTGTATGAGGCGAGAGAGTCTTCAAATGTCAATAACCTTTTTGTTTTTTTGTGGTCGTTTCTTTTTCATTCGTGGAAAAATTTCTGATGCTGTTGTGTTACGGAGCTCTTGCTTACTTTCTTAGGTATTATTACGGCGGCAGGGCTATTTTAATCATGTTTTTGTTGATGGTCACGTGAGTCTGTTACACTTCGGAACGTTTGAGGGTATTATTCTTGGCCATCTTTTCCTTTTTTTTTTTTTTTTTTTTTTTTTTTTTTCTAGTTGTGCCTTTAACGGGGATGTTGGATGGTTTTCTTTATGAAATTTTGATACGACCATTATTAAAAGAAAGTGGTCTTGTATATAAACGCATCTGTTTTTGTTCATTCACGTATCATTTTTTATGTTGATTGTATGTGAGTAGGGATTTATGTCCGCGTGAGGTGTGGGGGTGGGGGTGGGGGAGAGAGTGATATAGTACATTGACTGTAGCTGATGGTGGGTTAATTGAAGTTATGTTTTTTGGGGACGGAATTTGAGAGCTATTATAATCCGAAGTTTTGATATGGAAGGTGATATGCGTGGGAGTGCAAAGGTGGTTCATGGGGAGGACTGTAGGTTGAGTGAGTGGGCAGGGGTTTTAGGGAACATATACGAGGGTAATAAGTAATACGGTGCGCTTAGAGG
>JABYPW010001266.1:0-16529 GCA_016880775.1 Phymatotrichopsis omnivora
ATCTGGACTATATATTTGAATTGTTTATATATATATATATATATATATATATATAAAATAAAAGCTGATTTAAATAGGCGCTTTATAATGGCGGAAATTTGATTTCGACTTCCAGGGTTACTTAGACTGTGCGAAGTTGCAGCGTAAAATAGCGACAAACACATCGGCGCTTCAAGTCTGATACAACATATAAATGTGCGCAAGTAATTATGTGATAATAATTACAAACTTTGGACTGTACTGCCACCAAAAATACCAATAAATCGGGCAACTCAAAGAGAATTATTACGTAACACCCTTCCTAACGATTATGGCGACAATAGGTCGTAATAGAATTTGAACGACCTACGTAGCCATATTACCATTTTCGCGATGTTTTGAATCATAAGATGTCTGTCTGTCAGAAATTCGTTGTATTTCAATATATATTGCAAAGTAAAGTTGGAGTAGGTTCCCAACTGGCCGGCCAGAACTGGTCCACTACAGCATCGGGAAAACGGTGGCTATGTAGGTACAAATATTCAATCCAACATAAACTAATCACTAGGTTTCACCCCATTAGCAATATACCCTTTTGCGGAACTCATTAATCTATACCCACTTCCATTAAACCTCTATAAAGTCATCCGCAACGCGTTTCCAGCAACAAGGTAGTCTATTATACGATTTTTCTTTTCCTGACGCCAACGGTAATTTTCGTGTCGGGGATGATACTCATCCACAGATACTTATTTTCGGGCCTCCCTGTGGTGATCGGGCGAATTTCGTAGTTTTCCAGCACATATTTCAAGAGCATCTTCAATTCGCTTGCCGCAAAAAACCTTCCAGGACTATGGAAGAACATTAGTTGGGGGTGTTTGATGAATGCCTCAAGAGGAAGAGAACCCACCATGCATGTTTCCCATGTCCAAAAGACAAGAAATCATCTCTAGTCGAAACTAACCCGGCACCCAGCTCTCTCTCCTTCCCTGCCGACTCCTCCCCTTGCGCCCCTGTAATTGGTCTCCCAAACCTAAACCCATGAAACTCTTTGGCGGCAACATAATTATTCTCATCCCAATGCGCAGCACTAGCGTTCACACACACCTTGGTCCCCTCCTCGATCCAAGTACCATCTGTAAATCGATAGCCGCCCTTTTTAACAACTTTCCTCATCAGCGCTGCTGTTGGAATTCCGTAGAGACGAAGCGATTCCTTAAGGAAGGAATCCATTCCTCGGAGCATTCCAAATTTTTTCCGTGTCCACTGGTCTCCATCACGGGAGGAGACTGTTTCGAGCTCCGCGCGGAGTAGGGATATGTACGGAGTCGAGGGGGAAGAGAAACAGGCAAGGTTGAGGAATGCGTTCATGAAGGTCATGGTTGTGGTGTGGATTGAGACGAAGTTTATCATCAGAATACGGAGGAGGATTTCGTGCCGGTTGTAATGCGGAAGCCTCAGGGGTTGGGCCGCTCGGATGGTCCATTGGAGGACGTCATCCTGAGTTTGTTAGCTCTACCTATATGTGGGAGGTTTTGACTGCATTTTATATGGGAGGGAAATTTACTGGTTCTGGGAGCTGGTTATCTGAGTTTTTGGGATCCGAATTATGTTCTACTATTGCCATGCGCTCGGAAATTATCGGCCCCAAATACCGGTCGGCGAGCTTTACGCGTTGGCGGTTGCGGAAGGTTACGATTGGAGCGAAGAGTCTGTGATATTGTCGTTGTGTTAGAAATTTGTTATTGGAGATGTCGAATTGTGGTTAGTCCGTTACATACGGTCTGAGCCACATGGGAATGCTCCGGAGACCCCAGCCGCTAAGGACAATGCCGACGGAGAAGTCGATGCAGTTTTGGAGAAATTCTTTTTCGCGGCCTAGGAGGGTGTTAGATTGTAAGATTTAAATTGGAAATTAGGAACTTTATGTTTATGGCAAAAGAAAAAAAAAAAAAAAAAAAATTTTCTTTGAGTGCAGTACTAGATTTTGGAAAGCATATCACCACGTGGAAACGGAATATAGTAAATCTCACGTTACGGGTATTTGCAGCCTCCATTTTCTGGCTTCGTACGCAGGAAAAGGTAACACGAATACTCACATAATGGCAATCCCACAAATGTCCTATGACTAACCCTCGCGACCACGTCCAAAGTCGAATCCCAAAGTTTAATCTCTGTCCAGCCCTCCTTCTCAAACTTCGCTTCCCATTCTTCCTTAAAAGCGGCACTAACCTCGTCTTCAACCACCTTCATCACCTTCCCGAGATTCTGTGTCAACGTCTGCCGCAACAATGTCAAATGATACGGCTTATCTTCGATCCATCTCGTAAAGAATACATGGCTCGATCCGCCCTCCTCCTCGAATGCGGCGCTCATGGACATCTCATATTCGGGCGCAGACTTGAGCTCTGGGATTAGGGACGGCGGGAGAACGGTAATGTAACCCGAAAACAGATTCGGGACTTGAAAAGGCAGCCCGGATCGCGAGAATCGTGAATAGCCATCTAGGAAAATAGTGCTTATACTAGTTACGCACGATATACCGGCTTTGAATCGCCCGAAGATAGTATTGGGGACGCCGACAATCGGTGGGGAATTGGCGGTGGATTTCTTGCCGAAGACCGTTTGGCAGAGTGAGTGAAGAACCAATGTCATGAGGGTGAAGTAGAGGAGGTCAAGGAGGCCTAGGTGTGAGGTTAAGGAGGATATTATCGCCATGGTTGTTGATCAGGGCGAGTTATTGAATAAGGTGATAGCAATTATGCAGGAGAAAAGCATTCGTCGTAGTAGAAATTGAAAGAGAGGAGAGAAGGAGACGAAACGCCACCGTCTTTTAACCGTGACGTTTTGGATTTTAAGGAAGCACCTTCAGTAACACTTTCTTGCATTGATAGTGCGTCATCCTCCGAATGCCCGCCAAACGCCAGCTACAAAAGTTGTATGCTAAACTCATCGTGGGTGGCGCACACCTGCATGTTGAGTACAGGGATACTCTGCTTGGAACAAGCAGAAATCTGCGACAAATGTAGGGGGGCAGTGACCAATATAAGCATAAACCTTTTCAGTCAGTGGTTCTCGCCCAGTAACCGATGTTCGCAGGCTCTTGCCCGTACCAAAGGACATGGCAAATGGTATTGCGACCGACTTCTCAAAGCAGAAATTAATTAACAAACGGGGTTCTCCGCCAGCATTGTAGCCGCCAGAAATATTACCCTAACCTAAATCAGCATTCCATACCAACCTCGAATCGCCGCATCTCCCAGCTGCATAATTAGTACTTGTATCCGGCAAAAAGAACCTGAAAAATCGATGCCACCATGCACAAATAATCTGATTCGGTCTTGACCCTTCTCTAATTATATTCGATTTTCAAGCTTCTTTTTGCCAGACACAAGTGGGGTGAGGTGGATTTCCTGGTTTAAGCGATAAGGCTGAGTTCCTTCGGAACGTAAGCGATCAGCAAACTTTGCATCCTATAAATATCACCACCCTCGGACTATAGAACATGGAAGATTCGCGCTCGCGCAGATTTTATGGCCATATCCAATCAAAAAGAGCATAGGGTTAAATTTTCGAGGCTTAGTACATACCCTCCGGTAATCCCAGTCCCCAGGACTAGAACTACCATAAGGATGGATATATGAGTATTGTGAGTGATATTCCATGACAGATGAGCCTCATTCCGGCGTGTGATTTTCCAAAACAATGTTATATAAATGTTTAAAACATACTGGTGGAAAGAAACCAAAAGGTAAAGGAAAGCCTAAGTGAAAATTTAAAATTAGCATAGAACAAAATAATTACTCAAAAAATAAGTGAGCAGTTCCCGGTATTTCCTCTAAACACATAGCCTGTATGAGCCCGTATGGATTGCAATAACGGCCTTCTGGGGACGGCCTAAAGCGGTTGAGTCCGATAAGATATTCAATGAGCTGGTAGATGTTAGTCGATTCCGTAGAGTTTGTGCGGTGCGTGTATTCTCAATTTGATTTTGTATACTGGTGTGCATTTTAACCAGACCAGATATCGGGGAATAGGGCCGGAAAGAAAAATTTACGCCGGTTTCTAATAAGAGGGGCAATATAACTTACGTAATTGATGTGACTTTCCTAAGTGGGTGCAGGTATTCACAGCGGCTATACCAGCGCTCAGAAAGGCCGAGAGCTGGAAGGCTTGGGGCGAAACGACGCGCAAGGAGTGCGCAATACGTATGCATGCACGAGAGCGTGTTATACTGGAGTGCAATATACCAATAGCGCGGGCAGTCAGCAATCATACGAATATGTCATCGCAGTCAACAATAATCATACGAATATGTACATAGTCAGCAGGTAAGGCACACTCTATTTACGCGGGCCAATTGCCGAATGTCCGAGCTGACTACCGAATGTGTTTAGTAAGAATATATTTCCGAAACGGCATATGCTGTCCCTTGAACATAAGCGTCGTCATTGCGGAAGGTTGCCCGACGATTTTCTTTATTTAAGTTATTTCTCTAATTACAAAGATATGTTGTAAAGCGTGTTATAGCTAGCGGACTACATGTAATCAGAAAATCCGCGCCGTTTTCTTGGCGGTGCTAAGCCTCCAAATTAAATTTCAAATCAAAGCTTCATGCTCGTTGATATATACAGTAGTGCCGGACACCAATAACCGACACTCTATGATCGTTCACTTTGGTGATTACTAATACATGAATACGATTTGATAAATGCATATTATTGGCTATCTGACATCTGAAAACCCATTATGTATCCTCCTCTGCAGTCCTGACCCGCCGGTGTGATGTATACATCTTGAATTCTTGAGTCCCAATGTGATGCCCTTTCGGTATGCCTCTTGTTGCCAAGAAGAGCGAGCAAAAAAAAAAGCTGCTACTGTTTGCCATTTGGCAGATGCCAGGCCTCCCGGGATAATTATTCGGAGGGCTTCTATGCTGAACTAGCATCGGTCCCGAGCATAACGTTTTGCCTGTCCCCAATAATACTCTTTAGCCCATTCTTGCTGCTCGCGAGCTCTTCGCTGTATAGTAGCAGATGAACCAGCCCCGTATAAACCTCAGAATTGTGAGCTGGCGTTCCCAACGAATACCGCCGGTAGTGGTAACTCTAGTTGCACCATACTCTTGAAACATTCATTATCAGATTCGTTATTGAGTTTGTCGTCGTCCTCTAGTAGCTCACATTCACTTCCATCGGACTCATCACCTAGACTTGAGTCATCAGAGGTGAGATCCTGTGTGGGAAGGGGTGGACATAGAGGAATACCATATTTATGTCTTCTGATAAGGCTTCAAGAACGCTGAAGATGAGCTTTTCGTTTTATAGTAGGCATAGCTGATTGTCATTTTTGTTTTGCACAGCACGAAGAAAGAGTCTTACAAGTGCGTTTTGACAAATAAGCATTCCAAATGTATCCAATTAGACATTCAGATATATGTCTTAAAACATGATGTGTCACTCGATCTTGGCATACAGCCCCATTTTGGCACTGACTAAACATTTCTAGCCTTGTTTAAAGTTGATCATTCATCTGGCCTCCATACAAAATTGCTACTTCCCTAAGGAACGCAGGGCGCTAAGATCGCAATATTATTAGAATTGGATTCTATAGAATTATTCTACCCATTCAAGAGAATAATTCTATAGAGCGCATTTTTTTTTATCTTGGTTGTTGTGGACTGTCGGCGTTCTTTCGCAAAAGTCACTTTTTTGGTGTATCGTGGTGTCGATTATTGGTGTCCGGCATACGAACACAGCCCTCGTTTTTTCGTTCAAGTGTCTTGCACGTTGTGGCGCAAGGGTAGATTTCAGCGCGTAGGCATGTTTCAAAATTCGGCGCTGCAGCCGTCGGTCGGGGCAACCCTTAGGACAAATCGACAACCTTGTTAGAGGTGACCATTATGCACTCTTTATTGGATATTCATGAACCACTTCTGAATGATTGTTCATGGCTCAACACGTCGATGAAGTTTAAAAATAGAAGAATAGTACTCTAGTACACCAAAGAATGATATATTAAGGTGAAAATATAAATTCTGAAAGTTTAAGCTCTGTGAATAAATGAAGCTTGTTCATCCGGATGATTGAAGTAGTTCATGAAATATCCTTGTTAATGCTGAATAAGAGTGCATAATTATCACCTCTCTCCCGAATGATATGGTGTGGGTCGTGAAGTTTTCCAGCGATTGAACTCTGACTGAATTGAAATCGCGGCAATTTTTCCATTCTTAACCCTAATTTCGCCCTTCATTGTGTTTTGCAATCTAAGTATCGATATTTCTCCTTTGTGCATCTTGAAATGGTTGTGAACCAAATCTTCGGAGTGCAGCTAAGACACTCTATGCATAGTACACAGGTCAAAGCAGCTTGCACCGAATTGCCTACCAAAATTCGCAGCCTCTCATGCAGCCGAAGAAAGTTCTATTAAAATGTGGTGTAGAAATTTGATGACTAGGGTTTTCCCTCTGGCTTGGAGCAGTTAAATGGAATCGTTTTAGTTCTTCCACAAGAGGAGACAGGAAATCAAGGTGTTAAGCTTAGGAAAAGCTGGTTCTCCTAGTCTTTGAACTGCTATGGTATTTTGGCTAAGCACAGCATGTGGGTCAACTACTAGGGCCCTTATACAGCAAATCAAAAAACAGTGAATGACTACTTCTGCAAACTTAAATGCCTAATCCAGAGCAATAACCTTAGACCCTCCCTGATTTAGATTCTTAATGAAAAATGTTAATTTATCACTCCAATTTTTTTTTTGTTTATGTATTTCATAAATATTAGGTTTCCTTATTAGATTTACATTAAATGCTAGGGTTAAATGTAGAAGTGGGAGTAGAGATCCTCAAGTGACCTAAGATGGGAAAAGAGATAGGTTAGTAGTAATTGAGTCTATATCTACAAGTAGGTTAGCACTAACACTCATTATTATCAATAAAGACAAAGCCTACTATTTAGGTATTACTCTAACTTAGATAAGTTGAGCCATATAACCTTTATATTTAGCCTTAATAGGCAGACTAATTAAAATTTTGCAGTTTTTTAAAAAAAGAAAAATTCTGAAAAAAGCTCAGGATTGATTAGGGATATCCCTAGGGTTTTAGTACCTGATTGTTATAGGCTAAATATATTTTTGAATTTATTTACATTGTATAGATTATAAGATTCTCCTCATATCTAAGATACATTCTCTAGCTGATTAATGTAGACATATTTTAACTTTTGTATATTAATAGGTTAGCTTAGCTAGTAAATATTACAGGATAATAATACTAGTATCAAATATGCTACTTTCCTTCCTTTCCTCTTAAAAACTACAACAAAGGCTTATACTTAGTAAAATACTAAGGTTGCATTTTTAGATACATGTAATAGAATTTACCCTTTGGATTATACTAAAAATATTTTACAAGTAAATGTCTTAATTCACAACTAAATAAGTATTATCCTATTCTTATACTAGATATGTTATTATTATATTAACTGGATATTTACTATATATAGTTTTTTTTTTAATAAACACTGTATTTATTTTCTAAATCCTAACCCCAAAGTCTAAAATATAATTTGGAGTAGATAGTAAATAAATTTCCTTTCTAGCTTTTTATTTTTATAAGTTTTAAATAAGGATCTTATACAAAGTTTAAGCTCAGGTATCTATTTGAATATATTTATAAAATTCACCCTTATACATAATGTAGCTAAAGTCAGGACTAAGATAATATGGATCTAGAATTTCTTCTATGAAGTTACAATATACTCTAATTATATCTATGTATACATACATTTTTATACTTTTGTATACAAAAGCAAGTCTTAAAGAAAAATTCAATTGCAAAGTACTAGTATCAAAATATAAATATTTAGAACACACTAATTAGGTCTAGGGAATTTTTTCCTATAGCTCAACTAAGATGATTTTACTTGATGATAAAAACCCTACAGGTAAAAATTTCTCTACTAATTTTGATACTGAAAATTCTAATGCTACTATAGGGTAAACCTTCCCTAGATTTTATCTATACAACTTAATAATAGAGATAATAATAATAAATAACAAGTTAGTATAAGGTAGACTAGGTGTAACGCTATGGGCATAGGTAGTAGCAATGTAGTAGTTAGAATTGATAGTAATAGTATTAGGAAGAAAGGAAGAAAATATAATATTATACAAGTAGGAATTAATTATAATATTAGTGGTAAATTTAGAGCATAATGTAAGGGGAAATACTTAATTATTAATTACTGTATTCTTTACTTTTGTAAATGTAAAAGTATCACTACCATTCATTAATAGTTCTTCTACTAGTATTGCTTTAGTATTGTTTATCATATATATGATACCTAAAATATTATCTACTGCAGAAGTTATAGTAGTAGAACTAGGAATGTATACATTGAGAGGTTGTATTATCATGATACATCAGTTCCTGAAACTATTATACACTCTATTTTATAGCTACAATCTAATCTTATTAGTCTGCATACTTTACTTTAAAATATATATAATTTAGTTATAGGTTTAATATAACTACACTAATATACAATGCTATAAAATATATTACTAAATTATACTTATTTTATTTTTCCAAATAATTACTTACTACTACTATAATAATTTTACTATTAGAATTAAATTAATAAATAACCTTTTTATGTTTTAGTAGTTTTAATAAGAAATAAATAGGAAGAATATCAAATAAGAACTAATTCATCTTCTTTCCCTTATCCTTCTAACTTTAAAGTTAATACTTTGAATAGTTAGAAAAGAGAAATTAAATGTGCTAAAATATCCTAATTAGCTAATTAGAGGGTATCGGTAGTAAGCCCCTCTATAATAAATTCTCAGGATGAATAAATATATTAGAGGACTAAAAGATTGATACTATCTTTTAGCTTCAAAATATATTGTAACATTATAATTATTTAGTTCTAATGCATTGTATTTTTAGGGATTGTAATAATAGATTTTAATATTTCCCTAAACTATGACTATATTTATAAGTACTATATCATAAATTAGGTAGATTGATAAATATATATATTAATACTATATGATTTACTAATGAGCCCTATTAAATACTATAACTTAAGCTCTGAAATCTATAATGAAATTTTCAAATCAAAATTTATCATAAAAGTGAAATGGTAAAAGAAATAAAAATTAATATACATACCTATAGGTGTAAATAATATTAATAAGAATTTTTATAATGAGGTAGTCCAACTATCAAAGTTATTAGGTACCTCTCCACAGAATAATACTTATATGAATAGATTGAGGATATAGCTAAAACAAACAAGCTAACATTGTAAGACCTAAGGTAAAACTAGTATAGTTCTAGGTACTTTCCAGTAATTAAAGATAGTGCTAAAGTATTTTTATATTATTAAGTATAAAAATCCTAATTTTCTAGGTAGGTTATATTTATTAAGAATAATGTAAATATAGGCAATGATGCTCCCTCGGTCACTATTGTATGGACGGGTCGGGTACACTCATTTAAGAGCAAGGCCGTAGTCACATACATAGAAATTAGGGAATAAATGTTTCTGTCACATACATAGAAGCGATACTCGCTAAGCGCCGTCAGGGTAACCTTCATATGGCAATAATGTAAATATAGTCTTCAATATTCTTATCTATATATGACAACTCTAGCACATATATTCTAATTAATATATCAATCTTTTTTCCTTTTCAAGTTGCATCCATGTTGATCTAATATAATATAAATCTTAATAATTAATATTTAATTTAGCCTGGTAGAACTATCAAAAGATAAGTACATATAAAGGTTTATTCTATCAATCCCCATTCAATTTCTCTTTCCCATTTATTTATACCTATATAATCTATAACTGTACTATATTACATAATCCTAGAAAATAGTTCTCTACTAATATATAAAGATATAAAAGAAGATTGTGAAATTTTTTATTTTCAATTTGAAAAAAGTGATTAGTGATATAATAACTATTTTAATAATAAGATGTAAAATAAAGGAGCTTTAAATAGTTGTATAATAAACTATTAGGTTTAAAGAAAGAAATAATTATAGTTCTAGATATAAGAGGAGTATCACTATATTTTATTTTTACAATAAACAGTCTGTATATGATTCTTCATATGGCTATTAGTGGCTTGAGGAGGGTTAAAAGTTTTTGGGTTTGATTTGTTTGTACCTATAATCTTAGCTAGTATGTAAGCCTGTACATTAAAATATAGAAATAGTTGTACAAAATTTGTAGACTTAGTAAGGACTACTATTTCAAATTTCTTCAGATGTATATTCATTATATCATACCCAAAGAAGTGAATTTTCACCTTAAATGTAGGTAGCTGTCATGGTTCTCTAATTAAATTTTCTAATCAACTATTCATAGTTATAAGCTAAAAACTTAAAAAAGAAAAAACCTTACCAGATTTATTCACACTATTAGAGTAGTGAATTTCATTTAGAATATTTGCATTAGCAGAAGATAGTTCGGATGATGCATAAGCTTGCAACAAAAACTTCTGCTAATAATCTTGCACTGAAAACTTACAGGGATCGATTCAAGTAGCAGAATGCTAGTACACTTTTGTGCACATGCATAGCACAATATAACTAATGATATAATAATATTACTTCACCTATTTATTTGCTTTAAGTTATTCAGAGGTTTCCTTCTTACATTACTATCTATTTATTTATTTCATTCCCAGCCCACCCTTGGGAAAACAATCCTTTTTTCCCTGTCTGGTAGGCTTATCAATGCAATATTCTAGGACGGTGTTGACTTCCGAGAACACAACCCCGAAGACTTATTCCCCTTCCTTTGACCCATGCTGAATGGTGGCAATGACTTTCTCACACTTTCTGGCAAGGTTTATGAAACGGAACTTAAAAGAAGAGAGAAAATTGTATTCACTATCTAAAGGCAAGCGAAAAACCTCCTCTTGTATACATGTTTCTGAGTGCGTTAAGACATGCGCGTGGACCCTAAACATGACTTCAATCATTCACCGACCGACCATCGGCCTATACCCTTAACCCTATCCTGAGCACGTGGTCATTCCTACAACAGTTTAGATGAGTCCCAAAGAATTTTTAGATTTATTTACATATCGTAGATTCTGTTTACAGCTAGGGAAAGAAGTATATCACTGTTAACAGCTTGAAAACAATCTCGCAGGCGAAACCTACATTATTACAATTTCGCACTCACAGTGAGTGTAACAAAACCATAATCTACTATAGCAATTCAGGGAGAATGACTTCAGAAGCACGGGTGAGTTAATGAGCGAGAACGATGGTTCAGTGGTGCCAAGATCGAGGAATCACAGCAAAGAAGGACATAGCGAGATGGAGTAGCGAGTTCGTATTCTCTAGACGAAACAAATGAAAGAAAACAGAAGAGCAAACAATATCGAAAAGTAGGATAGCTCAAAGAGTTCCCCCTCTCGACGGGAAGTGCTATAGAAAAGGCCGCAACACGATAACGAAAAATCAAACACGAATGACACGAGACGACGCAAGACGACTCTCCGCAGTCGCCCCGTAGAACATGTCGATAAAATAATTTCTCCATGGTGATGTCGCGAAAACGGGTAACATGTACAAGTACAAGGATGAGCGAACCACAAGATATATGCTCCGCGGTAAATAACGCTAACTAAAACGACCAACAATCGCAAAAACTAGTAACGAAAATTGTGTGGTAAACATTCCCGAAAGACTCACCGCTCTTCTCCCAGCTCCATCACACCACAACATTACTTTAATTCCTATTTCTCTATTTTTTTTTTTTTTTTTTTTGTGTATACTACTATACGGACTGACAATTCCCCTCTACAATTTCCCGTGCCTCGGTCGAAACCACCGGTTCCACCACCTGTCTCAAATATCCCATCCAGTTTTCCAACACTCAAGCAAGGTCTTCTGCGGGGACAGTATTTTCTCCCATCATGTTTGAGATCACATACAACTGTGTATGGAGTTTATTACTCATTTCGCATAATCCAAAAAAACTCTTCATCTAAACGTCTATCACTTGTCTGCATATAACATCTCGTACAATTGTAGGTAGCTTTCACTGAAATGATGCATCGATAGTGTGCGTATAGCTGATAGATGTGTCTCTTCACTTCACTATGATATAATTTGGTTCTGTATGGCTGTGTGGGTGATGTAAACCCAATTTGGCAAAGACCGGGAACATGTGAAGAGGTGGAATGACAATTTCTAGTTTATCTTGCGTGATAGAGGATTCTATACCTTTTTTCAGACGACATTCGTAACTCGAGACTGTCTTCAGGCTGTTAACGGTGGTGTACTTGTTCCCTCGACTGTAGACAGAATCTACAAGAGGTCGATAAATCCCAAATTCTTTGAGAGTCACCTGAACGTCGCCAGAAGTGGTGGAAAGTCATTGCCGCTATTCAGCATAGGCCAAAGAAATTGTAATAAGTTTTTCAGACATTGTGTTCTCGGAAATCACTTCAAATCAGCGTCATCCTAGTGTGTTGCGCACGCGTTGATGGGTTTATAGGCGGGGAAAAAAAGCAAAAAAAAAGCACTCATCAGGCGAGAGGGAAAGTAAATAAATATATAGTAACGTAAAAAGGGAACCTTTGCATAAGTTGAACAAAGAAATAACCAAAATAATGTTATTATGTCGTTAGTTATGTCGTGCTACATATGAGTACAAAGCGTACTAGCTTTCCAACCCTTGAATCGATCCCTTTATATACTAACCAACTGAAATCGCATAAACTGCCCACCCAAGCCACCCAAACCGCCCACCCAAACCGCCTACACAGCTCGCCCAAACGGTCCACCTAAACTAACTGAGCCGCCCGCCCAAGCAACCCACCTAAATCACCCAAACAGCTTGCCCAAATAGACTACCCAAACAGCCCACCTAAACCACTCAAACTGCCCACTAAACCGCCCGCCTGAACTACCCACTTGAACTGCCGAAACCGCCTGCTTAAAGTGCCCAAGCCGCCTGCCCAATCTGCCTACCTAAACTGCCTACCTAAACTGCCCAAACAGCCTGCCAAAATAGCCCAACTAAACCACCAACCTAGGCCCGAGGGCCGCACGCCCAAGTCGCACGCCCTATCTGCATGCTCAGGTCACCAACCTAAACCGCCCGCCTAAACTGCCTTCCTAAAACGGCCACATAAAGCGGCCACCTATGCCTCCCAAGCCGCACGCCGAAGTCGCATGCCCAAGTTGCCCACGTAAACCGCCAAAACCGCCCGCCCAAGCCGCCCGCCAAACCGCCCACCCAAACCACCTACATAAAACGCCTACGTGAACTGCCCACCAATGCCCCCCGGGCCACACGCCAAAGTCGTATGCTCAATTCGCACGTCGAAGTCATACGCGCATGTCGCATGCTCATGTCACCTAACTAAATTGCCCAAACTACCCGCCTAAACCAACTACCTCAAAAGCCTACCTAAACTACCTATATATGCCCCCCTAGGCCGCATACCGAAGCTGTATGCCCAAGTCGCACACCCCAGTCGCATGCCGAAGTCGAATACCTAAACCGCCCAAACCGCCTACCCAAACCACCCATGCCGCCCGCCCAAGCTACCCGCCAAAACTGTCCGCCAAAACTACCCGCCAAACCACCTACCTAAACCGCACACCTAAACCACCCACCTATGGACCCCAGGCCACATGCCCAAGTTGCATGCCCAAGTCTTATGCCTAAGTCGTATGCCCAAGTCCCATGCCCAAGTCCCATGCCCAAGTCGCCCACCTAAACCTCCTAAACCGCCTGCTCAAACCGGCTACCTAAACCGGCCACCTAGACCGGTTACTTATGTCTCCCGGAAAACATGCTGAAGTCGCACGCCTAAGTCGCATACTCAAATTGCCCACGTAAACCACCTAAACCGCCCGCCCAAACCGCCCGCCCAAACCGCCTATCTAAAACGCCCACGTAAACTGCCTACCTATGCCCCCCAGGCCGCATGCCAAAGTCGCACGCCCAATTTGAATGCCCAAGTCGTACGCCCAAGTCGCATGTCCAATTCGCACGCCCAAGTCGCATGCTTAAGTCGCCCACCTAAATCACCTGGACTGCCCGGCTAAACCACCTACCTTAAATGCCTACTTAAACTACCTATCTATACCCCATAGGCCGCATGCCCAAGCCGCACGCTCCAGTCGCACATCCCAGTCGCATGCCCAAGTCGCCTACCTAAACCGCCCAAACCGCTTACCCAAACCATCCAATCCGCCTGCCCCAAAACCACCCGCCTAAACTGCCCGCCCAAGCTACCCACAAAGCTACCTACCTAAATCACCCACCTAAACCGCCCACCTAGGGACCGCGGGTGTATGTCCAGGTTGCATTCCCAACTCGCATGCCTAAGTTACCCACTTAAACCGCCCAAACCACCCAAGCTGCCCACCTAAACTGCCCGCCCAAACTGCCCACCTAAACCGCCTGCTAAACCGCCAACCTAAACTGCCCACTTAAACTGCTTGCCTAGGCCCCCCGGGCCACATTCCAAAGTTGCATGCCCAAATCGCATGCCCAAGTCGCCCAAACCACCCGCCCAAACTACCTACCTAAACCGCCTACTTAAACCGCCTACCTAGGCACCCCGGGCCACATGCCAAAGTCGCATGCCAAAGTCGCATGCCAAAGTCGCATGCCAAAGTCGCATGCCAAAGTCGCATGCCAAAGTCGCCTACCTAAATTGCCCGAACCGCTCACCTAAGCCGCCCACCGAAACCGCCCACCGAAACGGGCCGAACTGCCCGCCCAAACCACATACCTAAGTAACCCACCTAAGCCCGCCAGGCCGCATGCACAAGTCGCATGCCCAGGTCGCATACCTAAGTCGCACACCCAAGTTGCACACCCACGTCGCTCACCTAAACCGCCAAGACCGCCCGCCCAAGCTGCTCAGGCCGCCCGCCCATACACCTGCCTAAACCGCCAGCCTAAACCGCCTACCTAAACCACCCACCTGAGCCGCCCACCTAGGCCTCCCGGGCAGCCTGCTCAAGTTACCCACCTACACCGCCCGCCCAAACCACTGGATGAGCCTGCCCAATGGCTTAAAGTTAGGCAGGCTAACCCTTTCAAAAAGTGTAGGCGGGTGGCCGAGAATTCTGTTTTGCAGTTTAGTTACCTGAAATATCCTGTCCAACCACCAAAGATCCCAGCTCCGTAATTTTATCTCTTTCAAAAGCAAAGTTTTCTTATTTAGAACTTCAATTTCAAGCTTTCCCACCACGAATTATTTTGGGTACATTTTCTATATGCAAGCATTCGCTCACCATTTTCTTCTCAGAACTATTGAGATGGCTAAAAACAGTTCCATGATTTAAAATGCATGATTAACGTACGACCAACTACAAACTATTTTTGGTCCATTAAACACAGCCCGGCGGAGATCATGGAAATCGTTTTGATTGCGAAAAACAAGGATTAATTTCAAAGGAAGTGCAGATTAGAGATTGTTTTACAGCGATGGAAGCATTATTTTACAAAAATCTGTTTACCCAGATAACATGAAAAGGCTCTCAACTATTTTTGGGCGTTTACAAGTGCTTTGCATAATAAAATTGTTTCTTGAGAGCTTACAAAGCATCTGAAAATTAGTGAGGACGCATGCTATGTAGGTATATTATCCAACAGTCAACTTTTGGCTCGCAACAATAAAAAATATAAAATAACCAACCCACGAAACCTGAAAAGATACATATGAAATTAACTCAAACTCCGCATCCTTCTTGTCTCCCCCACTGTTTAGCCCACTCCCAATTCGCCGCGCCATGCCATGAGAATAAACATATAAATATTCACCTTTCCATCCATGTGCTATGAAGCTGCGCAAGCTTCTCTTCTGTGTATTTCCCGTCAGCGATGCGCCGGAATGCTACTCAACTCTACATAATCTATATCACCTTGTCCTCCAGCCGTCCCACGCCTTGCTTCACAACGTTAGCATGTCTCCACCCACGCCATAAATCTACCTACAAAGCTTCGGGTCCTCTTCCTACACATCTCTAGCTCCATACTCCAAGTCCAGCGCACCAAAATAAATCCACAAGCTAGTAATCGCAAACCCGCACATCATCACTCCCAGAGACAGTAGATACACCAAGTTTCTTCCCGCCGGCGAGTATTTTGAAGTGGGAACTTGATTTTCTGGTGAGGATCTAGCGGAAGAGGCGGAGAGCAGAGAGTAGACTACTCGGAGAAAAAGGAACGGAAGTAGAAGGACGACCGCACGGTGAAGCTGACTGGTGTTAGTTTCTTATTTGCTTTGGAACTCTATAAAAGAATTTGGGAAGTGGGTGTGGGGGAAAATGAATAAATATATAGCAACGTAAAAAAGGAACCTCTGAATAACTTTAACAAAGAAATAACAGAAGTAATGTTATTATGTATCGGTTATGTCGTGCCAGATATGAGCACAAAGTGTACTAGCGTTCCGCCACTTGAATCGATGCCTTTATATACTAACCAACTAAAACCGCCTAAACTACCCACCTAAGGCACCCAAAGCCCCCCCCCCCCCAAAAAAAAAAA
>JABYPW010001267.1:0-16527 GCA_016880775.1 Phymatotrichopsis omnivora
GAAAAAGAAAAGCCCGGGGAACCCCTTTCCCATCTCCAGCGAGGCGAACCTTACAACAACTGGAAGGAATCGAGGTAGAAGCAAGAAACACTAACCAAAGAGAAAGGAAAGAGAAAAGACAAAGGAGAAAACACAAGTCAAACTCACAAAACTTTTACACTAAGGGAACAACAAGAGCGGAAAGAAAGATGAACTACCGAGGGGCCCTAAGTCTCCATTCCGTCTTCCATCACAGCACGCAGGTTCTCCACTCGCTTGTTATTATCAGCCAAGGCTTGCAAATACACCGGGCAGAGGGGATCGTTGGCGGGGTGGGCGGCTTCGCAATTAGCGCATTTAAGCACTGTGTGTTCGCATTGTCATCCGCGGCGTTTGCATTCTGTGTTGCCACAGAAATGCTCAAAGATGGCATGGGGTCCGGCGCAGATGCGGCAGCGGGGAGAGAATGTGCACTTCAGTTGGTGATGACCGAAGCAGCAGCAGCGGGAGCACTGGGTGGCCTTAGAAAAGGCGATGTAGGGGTCGGTCTGACGGTTCTTATTGAGGATGGTCAGGCCCTGGGAAATGCGGTAATGGTTATTGTTCACCACCACGGTGATGACAATGGAAGAGGCAGGTTTGCTTCTGAAGCAACCAACAACCTATCTTTAAATACCCTTCCATCCAAAGAAATGAGTCATCAATATCATAAGAGATTACATAAGAAAGAGAACCTGAAAGAAACCATTATAACCTCTATGACTCATTCTATTATCATATAATGCAATCGTAACATTCCTAGGAGTTGTAACAGAATTGATCACCATTCATGTATAAGCAACAGATCACTGATCTTGAGTTAATCGTCATCATGTGATATAGGCTCAATCAGCTCAGGTCATACCAACCGCGAGTGACTAAGTCACGGGAGTTACCTAAGTTAGTCTGATCACATGTTAGGGCACATACCAGAGGATGACAAGTTAGTTAGACCCTGACTCATCATGATAGAGGTGACACATTCTAATCTCTTAGGGCAGAGCCCACTTCTGCATGGTCCTTACACACAGGGTTTGTGGGGTATACTCACTAAGAGGTGCTCAACTAATATAACCTATTATCGTGTAGAGGCCTTGGTACCACAGCTTTAACACATATGATAACACTAGGACAGCTATACTACCGAACTATCTTTACTCCCCTATAAAGAATGTGCCAGTTACTGGTACTCCCTTGGTCAATATGACATAGATATGTCAGGTACACTCAATTAAGACCAAAGCCATAGTCATATACATATGAGCAATACTTGCTAAGTGCCATTAGGGTAACCTTCATATAACCATTGTGATCATTGTTCACATTCCCTTACATAGACTTACTAGTAATTAGAGAGCTATGTATAGTGAAGGAAAACTTACTTATGCTACAAAACCTATAACTAACTAGGAAATCGCAGTATATTATGAGTGGTATGAGCAGGATTTGAACCTATAACATTGTATATTACCATACAATGACACCAATATATTTATTCCCTTTTTACTTATTTTATATCCCATTCCCTCAGCAGGGCATATACACTTGATAGACAGTAAGTACATAGCTAGAGAAAATAGGTTAATCCTCTATTCTGGCTATTCACCTTACAAAAGACAGTAAAGTTTCCTTCTCTCCTACTGCTCACATTACCTTTTCCTGACAAAAGAAAATAGAAAAGTGATCCTCTACTACTTCTGATTGTATCTTTTCTCAAGGCTTACAGTAGTCACTTCCATTAGGTCTAGGGTACAGGGGGGGGGGTAGGGGGCAGTCAGCAAAGTGACCTCACTTTGATGATATATATGACTACAGGTTGTGTAATTATAGGTTAAATCGCTGATTACCCTTCTCAGGATTATCTTTTGGGATTGGCTATCTGTGTGACCTTGGTAATGAGGGGGTTACCACTTTTTACAGTCGCTTTATGCTTATAGAGTGTCAGGCTAGCTACTGATCATTTAGCCAATTTGATGTACAATTTTTCTCCTATGACTCACATTCCAGGCAGCCTACATACTACTCCTATGTGCTCTGAGAGATATGATATAGGGTACTTTTAATACTTGGTGTAGGAGGTATTATGAGATTTACCTATGCGATGCAAGGTATGGTCATGAATAGGGTAAGTTTCACTGTGAGGGCACTTAACCTATCTTTAGCAACTACTATTCATGCCTACAGGGAAGACACTGTTGCTACCCTGGTGAATCGTTTCACTTTTTATAGGGGTTGGGTATATGACCATTGTCGTACTTTTTTGGAGAAAGGATACAGACTTCTCACTAGCTTAGGTAGTACTAGTGATAGTTTCTACTCATAATATATAGGAGGGGGAAGAAACTATTGAGCCTCCTATATAATAACACTAGGATAGCTATACTACTAGACCAATCCTTAACACTATACTAAGATAGAGAGATAATTATACTCTCTTAGTCACTCTGATATGCATAGGTCAGGTATACTCAATTAAGAGCAAAGGCATAGTCACATATATAGAAGTGATACTCATTAACTACTATCAGGGTAACATTCATATAGCCCCATAACAAGAGAAAGACACTTGTACTCCCTTAGTCACTATGATATAGATAGGTCAGGTACACTTAATTAAGAGTAAAGCCATAGTCACATACATAGGAGTTGTTACAGATAACTGTACTGACTAGTCTACCTAGGTTCTAAGACATGCGCAGAACATGTTTAAAGTTAACTAGAATGTATATCAGAACCTGTGATCAACTCTTGAGCTATAGAACCATGTGATGAGTATTATTGCCACTAGGCTCTAACTAAGCGAGGTGAGGTATTGACAATACAATATACATGAGATTGGATGTACATGATCGATGACAAGTCTTGTCACCTTAATCTCATTGTGATATGCCGATTGGCTACATTGTTAGAGGACAAGACTAGAACAGTTCTTCTCTGAAGGTCCTAAGTAATCATGCCAAAATCTCTCTGTAATTCTCTAATCATAAAACTGATCTCCTTCTAGGGAGTTGTAAAAGAATAGGGGAATTACAATGGAATATTTTGATGGGTTTTGTTTCCTTTGTAAAGTTAATCTATAGTCACTTGGTCAGAAATGGGTATTTAAGATGGAGTGGATAAGCTATGTATTTTGTTTCTTCTTCTTCTCTCTCTAGCTATCATCTCAAGTCTTGTACTATCTTTGAGCCTTAAGAATATATTTTGCTTTCTCTTCAATAAATTCTCTATCTTCTCTTGACTCCTCGATAAAGGTAGAAAACACAAGTGGTTCTACTTACTAGTTGAGATATGTAAGTTCACTCAGTAAGACCTAGTTGTGAAGATTCTTATACCTATACCTGTGTATACATCCTCAATGAGTCTCCTGTCATAGGAGTGATACTTGCTAAGTGCTATTAAGGTAACCTTCATATAGCCATTATGATCATTGGTCACATTTGCTTGCATAGACTCACCTGCAATTATAGAACCATGTATAGTTAGGGAAAACTCGATTATACTATAAAACCTACAACTAACTAGGAAATTATAGTATTAAGGAGTGGTGTAAGTAGAATTTAAACCTATAATATCCCTATAACAAGAGAGATAGAGAGATATTTGTACTCCCTTGGTCACCATGATATGGATAGGTCATGTACACTCAATCAATAGCAAAGTTATAGTCACATACATAGGAGCAATACTTGCTAAGCACTGTCAGGGTAACCTTCATATAGCCCTATAACAAGAGAGAGAGAGATACTTGTACTCTCTTGGTTAGTATGATATGGATATGTTAGGTATACTAAATTAGGAGCAAAGCCATAGTCGCATACATAGGAGTAATACTCACTAAGCGCTATCAGGGTAACCTTTATATAGCCATTATAATCATTGGTCATATTTACTTACATGGACTTACCTATAATTAGGGAATTATGTATAGTTAGGGAAAACTCACTTATACTACAAAATCTATGACTGAATATGAAATTATGGTATATTAAGGGTAGTGCACATAGTATTTAAACCAAAACATTCTATATTACTATACAACAACACTAGGATAGCTATACCACTAGACTATCCTCTCCATATATAATAAAAGAGGCAATTACATTCCCATGATCACTATTATATAGATGGGGCATTTACATTCAATGAAGAACAAGGACATACTCATATACATAGAAGCATCAGGTATATACCTTCATTCACAAAGCACTATCAGGGTAACCTTCATATAGCTATTATGATTATCGGTTACATTCACTTATATAGACTCCCCAGTAATTATAGAACCATATACAGTTACAGAAAACTCACTTATGCTACAAAAGCTATGACTGAGTGTAAAATTTTAGCATATTAGGAGTGGTGCAAGTAGTATTTGAACTTAAGACATTGTATATTACCATATAATGACACCAGGACAGCTATACCACTAGACTATCCTTACCCCATATAATAAGAGAGGCAATTATATTCCCACAATCACTATTATATAGATAGGGCATTGACATTAAAATAAGAATAAGAACATAATCACATACATATAAGCATTATATATGTACCTTTATTCGCTAAGCGCTATCAGGGTAACTTTCATATATCCATTATGATCATTAGTCAAATTCGATTACATAGACTCAACCCATAATTATATAATTATGTACAGTTAAGGAAAACTTTCTTATACTACTAAGCCCATAACTGACAAGGAAGTCAAAGTATTTATGTATTATATAAGCAGGATTTGAACATTTAACATTACGCATTACTGCATAATGATAGTAGGATAGCTATGCCACTAGACTATTCTTGCCCTATAATTATAGAGTTGGGAGGGGGGGTGTAATTCATTTTATTTTATCTTTATAACCCTAAAGAGGTTGTCTAAAAAAAACCTCCTTATGTAGCTAGTCTAAGCTATGAATAAGGTAAAAAGACAGCTGACTTAAGGTTAGTATAGTAAGGCTTATAATAAAGATAAAATATAGGTTTGTTCCTAAATCCTGCTTGCTTACATGCAATAAACTAAAGAATAGAATGGGCAAAAGGTAGAAAGCAGTAGGGAGAGAAAAATGCTAAGAAAGAAACATGACCAGTGGAAAACATAGTAATCCAGCTTGTAAAATGAGTAGATAGACTCAAGCAAGGGACAAAAGAAAAGCCTAGAGAACCTCTTTCCCATCTCTAGAAAGGTGAACCTTATAACAACTAGAAGGGATTGAGTTATAAGCAAGAAACACTAACCAAAGAAAAGAGAAAGTAGAAGACAAAGGAGAAAGCTTATTCACAAGCCAAGTATATAAGAAATTTATCTAAAGGGAATAATAAAAGTAGAAAGTAAATGAAATAACCAAGGGGCTATAAGTCTCCATTCCCTCTTTTATCACAGCGTATAGGTTTTCTACTTGCTTATTACTATCAGCTAAAGCTTTCAAGTATTTTGGGTAGAGCAGGTCAGTGGTAGAGTGTATGGTGTCACAATTAACACACTGAAGTACTGTTATAATAATAGAGTAGAGGGGGGAGGGGGGGTAATTCGTTTTTATTCTTACAGCCTATAGGGTCATCTAAAGAACATTATCTTACAGCTAGTCTAAGGTATGGAGTAATAAGAAACCATTTCCTCTGTAAATAGAAAAGTAGTACAAAATAAATGTGATATAAATGAAAATAAGTCTATAAAGTAATATCCATATCATCAAATAGTGGCGCAACCTCCTCCTTGAGAAAACTAGAAAAATCAGAAAAACGTGACAAGGGACTTAGAAAAATGAAAGGGGCCATAGCTGATCCATTATCTAGAGCTATACCTGTAAGAGGGTTCCAATATAAAGAACTTTTGTATGGTCCATACAATGAATACATGCTAGGTAAGGGGGGGGACAGAGTATATGATATGGGTCTAGTAGGTACAAAATGAACCAGTATAGCTACTAGGAACTTGTATAGGTGTGTCTAGGTCAGGAGCCTAGTTCTGGTCTTGAATATATAGTTTGCAATTTATTTTGTATCTTCCTCTGATCAGAACATTTTCTTGAGTTCTCTTAGTCAGGGGATATAAGTAGTCCTTTCCTTGTCTCTGGCTAGGCACTCTAATATAGCATGTTAAATAGTCTCATAGTACTAGTGGTAGTAGGTACACAGGTAATTGTTGAGCCTATATGGTATGCTTGTTGACAGATATGATTTACATAATCTTGTCTAGAATATCCAGCTTGTGATTTCTATTAGGAGCTTGAAGATTTGGTTTTCTCTAAGTAAGATTTCTTCTATATCCCTAGAGTTTTTCCCTATGATTTCTTTCTATCATTCTATTATCTTAGTCTCTATCTATTGCTGTATTTTTTGGGTAGGGTATAGTGATGGTCCTATGTCCTTATCTAGGATAGTGCCATAAAACCTTTGTCTAGTCTAGAGGTATAGGATCATATGCCTCAGTACTTTATCTAGTTAGGGTAGGGAGGAACTTCCTGCTTTGTGGATGTTTGGTGCATTCTACTCCTTTATATACATCATAGTGGGCTAGTTACTGGATGTTGATCTTTTAAGCTTGCTTCTATACATGTCCTTGGTTTTCATTAGGGATACCAGGGGGTATGTTTTTAGGATGGATGATGCTACTACATTCTCCTAGTTCATGATACTAGATATCCTTAGTGCATACTTATCTTAGAGGTATGTAATCTATACACCTGGTAGTGGAATCTTAGGTTACACAATAACCTAGTATATGTTAGTATTTTGATAGTGCCCTATGATCCACCTGGCCATCCTTAGGAACTAGGTTGCGAGTATATCCAATGTACTTTTATCTGCATTGAAGACTATTGTACCATACATCATTTGAGGGATGAGCATCGCCCTAACTAGCTATCATTTATTGTGTAGAGTGAGCCCCTTATAGATCATGTTGTGACTTTGTAGAACATGGAACCTTTTTGCCACTTACATTATACACACTTAGTAGTGTCTATAAAGAGCTTATTTTATGGATGCAAAATATATAAGGTATCTTGCTATTCTTCCTATCATGATCTATGTACTCCTATGTTAATAGGTTGGAATTCATCTTCTAGGATCTTCTCATAGTGCATTTCCCAGTGTCTAATATCTTTATTGGGGGGGGAGAACTTGACTTTCATCTGGCTTGCTATTTCTATTAGGTTCTAGGATTATTACTAGAGATTTACATTATTGTCCCTTAACTTTTTTGAGTATACTATAACTGTAAAGTTATCAATAAATGACCAATGGTTCTGTAGTTCTTGGGATTTATAGAGGTAGGCAATGTATATGACAAATATGAGGGGGGATATTAGGGACCCTTGTGGTACTCCTAACTGAACTAGATAGAGCATATCTGTGGCCCATGGGTATAACATGTGTAGGGTTCTGCTGCTTCTAAAAGACAGTATCTAGTTAACTAGGTATTTTAGTATGCTCCTACTTTGTAGTCATTGTTTGAGTTCTGCCTACTCTATATTATCAAAGGCTCTATATATATCAAAGAATCCTATGGTTACTTTGTATCCTACTTTCTTCAAGCAGTCAACTTTATAGAATATTCTATTGGTATCATGGGCAGTTCCTCACTTCTTGATTGCTCTATATTAGTATTTTAAGTCTAGTCTATTTGCTATAGCATGCTTATATAGTCTGTTATAGGTGATTTCCCCTATGATTTTTAACAGGGTATTAAGGAGGGCTATCACTTAGTATAACTTTACTGGTCTATAGTCTTCTTTGTCTGGTTTTGTAATAAGGATACCAAGTGCTTCTTTTAGGTTATCTAGGTGATACCTATAGCCAATGATCTTACTGACCAGTCCTTTGGGTATGTATAGGCACCCTTTTATGACCTTTTTCCAGAATAGGTAGGGGATCATATCTCATCCTAGTACAGTGTTCCTAGTATTTCTTAGTACCCTATTTATTTCATCTGTGGTAACCTCAGACATATCTTCACCAAGTTTTGTCACCACTACTTCTAGCTGCAGTTTTAGTAGGAATAGTTATTTCACTAGCAAGGCTTCATACTATTTTGGTGTGCAGTTTTCTATTAGAGGTTTATGATCTCATAAGGTTTTCATTTACAGGGACTTATAGTTCCATATGTCTGTATTGCTTATATTCTTAACCCACGTATTCTAGTGGACATCCTTGGCTTATTATATCATGTAGAAGTACTTGTTTTATACTATATTCTATCTGACTTTTAGAGGGTGTCCATGTTTGTACATCTGCGCCTCCCTTTTGTAGATTTTCCTTTTGGTGGCTATTTCTGTATTCCACTCTTATTTAGAGTATTTAGTTACATTTTTCTTTAGAACTACATCATAGAGGACTTTGGTGACCTAGTAGATTTTCCTATGTATCTATTCCTCAAAGCTTCCTATTTTATCCCATGTTATGTTTTTTCCTTTAAGGTAATCATAAACTACATCTTTTTTGTCATTATCGTATATAGGGAATAGGTCCCATTTTGGAAGTAGCTTTTCTTCTTCAGAGTCTTGCAGGAATATTCAATAGAGACTAGGTAATAGACACTTCCCATGTCTTCCTCTACTATTGTAGGGTGAGATATCTATACATTTTAGTACTTGTGAATATGAGATCAATGACTCTTTCCTAGTAGCCTGCTGGGTCTCTTCATGTCATTCTCCTATAATGTTAATACATATGTGTCCAGTGTTCATTGCTCATTACAGGAGTTGCTCCCCTTGGTCTAGGTCTTTCTATTAGTATATCTCGAAAGGGCTCAAGTTTGGGTAGTGCATATTGAAGTCTCCTAGTACTATTCTGTAGTCATTATGTACCTGAAAGACCTTACCTACCATCTCTTTTCATTCTGTGCCTTTAGGGTATAGGTATATAGCAATGTAAATAAATGAAAAAGAAGTGTTCTTAGACTTGAGATTTATTACCACTATGTCTAGGTCTTGTAGCCTAGGTATAGGAAAGAAAGAAAAACACTCTGATATCTACTTTTTAATGTAAACCACTACTCCATACTTTATTCTTCATTCCCTTCTCTTTTGTAGTAGTACTATAACATAGCCTTTTATACTTATTAGGTTTCCTTGGTATAGGTATAAGTATTATATAGCAATGATGTAGTTCAGTTCTTTTTGGTTTTGTATATAGTTGATGAACACTAAGTTATTTCCTGGGCAGTTGAATATTACCAATTTGAGGGTTTTAGTTATTCATATGATACTTTTGGTCATCCCTGTAGTGCTCCTCTAGGTTGCCACTTTTAAATTTTTTTGTTGGTTCTATTCTCTAGCAATGTGCTTAGCCCTTCACTGCTGAATTATAGCTTATAAGTCACTAAATACTGTTTTTCTTATCAGGCAATCCAGGTAGTTGGCAGTATAGCTACCTTGGCAGTCGATGTACTTGATAGTGTTTGTTGCCTGTATACAGTACTTTCCCAGCTTTAGTTCTCTATTCTTATACCTAGGGCAGTCTGTGTACTCCCTTTGATTGCAGATATATAGGTAGTCCTTGGATTCATTTACTTATGTATAGATGGTGCACATTTGTACTGGCTTAATGCACCCTACTCTAGGATACCTGAGTCTCTAGCATTTGCTACACTATGTATACAGGGTAGATGAGTAGAGCAATTCTATTCTGTAGTACCTGTTATAGAGTAGCACTCCATGTATTCTGGTGAACATGTTGATTTTAGTAGGGTAGGTTTTAACAATGATAGAGTAGAAAGGTTTCTCTATTCCATCTTTTAGTTTTACTTATCAAGGGTTCAATATCTATACTCCAGTTATGGAAACAACCTAGAACACCACTTCTTCATACATGTCTAAGTCTAGTACTAGGAGCACTATTCTATATATACCATATATCATTATGCCAGCTATTACTAGGGCAAAATTAAGTAGTTCATACTAGGCATTAAGGACTTAGCTTACTTCTTCTTAATTAATTTTGGTATATAGCTTGTAGAAGTCTACTATGAGATGCGAGGGGGTATATATATAGACTACTCCAATTTCATTGATTGTGAGCAATTCTACTAGTGTGTCCTAAGGTAGGAGGTAGGCAAATATCATGAACTTCTAGGAGATTTAGAAGGTGAGCCTATTAACAATGGTATCTCTATCTAGGATATCTTCTAGGACTGTTCTTAGGAGGTACATCCTTCTTTCAGCTTGTTAGTGTTTTCTAGGGAGCAGATTTAACTATTCCTTTTCCTTTTTATCTTTAGGCCTATTAATTTCCTGCTGTTAGGTTTCCTTCTTATTGCTTTCCATTTTCTTTCCTCTTTTCTTCCCTTCTAGGTCTTGCTGTCTAGTATTAATTAGTTTAGATTCAGTGTTATTGTTGTTGCTAGATGGTCCTACTACTGCCTATATAAAGGATTTTATGTATGCTACTGCTGCTATTTACTACACTGTTTACTGGGTTCGCTTGGTATGCTTTTCCAGTTGTTCTATTTTTTAGGTCATCACTAGGTTACAGTCCTACACTATTATGAGAAGTCGAGATTATCTCTCAATTTTATTAGCAAGGGTAGTGAAGATGTCTGCTATGAATATTCCTAGTAAGTCCATTTTAGAGGGGTTTCCATTTAGGTCAACTTGTTCACTTATGAGGTTCATGAATCCCTAAGTATAAGCAGTAGTCCCCATTAAATATTCATGTAGTTCTAGTAGATTTGGGGTTATTTAGCTAGGCCCTAGCATAGGAGAGCATTGGTAGTAGTAAAACTAGTCCTAGGTATTGGGTTTAGTAGTAGTAGTATCTACATCTATTATTTCTTTGTCTTTTCCTTTATACTTTTCATCTATGGTGACCCAGTCATCATCACTATCATACTTAGGTCCCAGGGTATCCTTATCCCATGTACCTACATCCTGTCCTTAGAAGAACTTTCTAGGGTTTGCCTAGTGGAGATGTAGGTATAGGGTATTAGTTCTACAGGGGGTAGGGGATACATGTTAGCTGATATTGATAGGGTTAAGGGAAAGAGGTCAGGCCTACTGGCTCTCTCCTAGCTATATAGGTAGTACCTATAAGCACTCAATTCTTCCTGCTATCTGCTAACTTTCAGATAGGGGGAGTGCATAGGGCTCTACTGTATTCTTTATGACTATGTAATAAGTAGAGGTATTTAAAGGTGTAGGTGCCTGGTCAGGGGTAGTAGGCTGCTGTTAGGATGTAGACATGTTTATGACTATATAAGTAAGGCTAGGTCTTACATGTTATCACAATGTCTCCTACATAGGGTGTTTGATATTTTAGGTAGTAATGGCACTAGAGCATAGTACAGTAGTGATGCGTGACTAGGAACCTATCAGTTCTTGTCCAGTTAAGGATAGTCTCCTATAAAGTAAGCTCTATCTGAACACCTATCCCTAGACAAAGAGGATAAGGTATTCTTGATTATTGTCTTACTTGGTAACTGTCATAAGAAAAAATATGCAAAAGAGATATAAGGAAGTAGTGAAATATAGGGGGGGTTTGAAGAGTCTGAGAAGCCTGTATAATAATATAGTAGAGGGGTGTAATTCATTTTTATTCTTATAACCTGAAGGGTTATCTAAAGGATATCCTCTTACAGCTAAGCTAAGCTATGGAGTAATAAGAAACCATCTCCTCATAAAACAGAAAAGTAGTACAAAACAAACTAACATAAATGAAAATGAGTTTACAAAGTCATATCCAAATTATCAAATAGCAGGGTAACCTCCTCCTTAAGGAAATTAGAAAAATCAGAAGAAATTGATGAGGGACTTAGGAAAATAGAGGGAGGAGTAGCTGATCCATCAACTGCAGCTGCACCTATGATAAGTTTCTATTCTAAAAACTGTTTAAGTAGTCTGCATAAAGAATACATACTAGGTAGGGGAGGGGAAGGGGTACATGATAAGGGTCTACTATGCACTGTATGAATAGGTATAGCCACTTAGAATTTACAGGGGTGTATATAGGTTGGAAGTCTAGTCCTAGTCTTGGAAATGTAATTTGCAATTTACCATATTTCTTCCTCTGATAGGAAAATCTTTTCTAGGTCTCTAGGCCTTATGATATAGTGGTGTCTTTCAGCTATTCTAGCTAGGTACTCAAGTATGGATTGTTAGATAGGTTTATAGTAGTAGTGGTATTGTATGCATAGGTGGTTATTTGGACCCTACAAGGTACTTGTTGAGAGGTGTGACCAGCTCGATCACATATAAAAGATGCAAGTTACCATTTTGATAGGGAGCTTAAAGATTTATTTTTCACCTAGAGATATTTCCTCGATGTCTTTAGACTTATCAGTAGTGACGTCCTTCCATCTCTAGATCATTTTATCCATATTTGGTGACTTATCTTGTCCTCCCTCAGATCACTGATGTATGGACGGGGCGTCGCACTCAATTAAGAGCATATGACATAGTCGCGTAATACAGGAGCGATCTCGCTAAGCGCCGTCAGGGCAACCCTTCATACGGCCATTGAGGTCATCGGTCACATTCGCTTACAGGGACTGAACCAGTAATTAGGCAACCCTGTACGGTCAGGGAAAACTCACTTACGCTACAAAACCCGCGACCAACAGGTAATTCGTGGTATGGAACCATATTTGGTGACCAAAGGCCTATGTAGAGTATAGCAATAATCCAATATCTTTGTCTAAGATGTTGCTGTAAAACTGTAGTCCTGTCTGTATATAAGGGATCATGTACCATAGTACTTTATCGATGTAGACTGGTGGTAAGCTTCCTGGTTTGTATACATTTGTTATGTTCTATTGCTGGAAATACATTTACTTCTATCTCTTGTCTATTGATTGTTTGAGCTTTGCCCTGTATGTACCCATAGGCTTTTTTGGTACTATAAGTGGGTATATCTTAGGGATCATTGCTATTAGTAGGTAGTATGGGTCAGTGATGCTTGATATGCATAGTGCATACTTATCCCTTACATAGGCAATCTATACCTCTGGTGGTAGTATGTTTGCCTATGACAGCACTTGATATGTATTAGTGTTCTGATAGTGCCCAGTAACTTACCTTGCCATCCAGAGGAACTGTGTAGTCAATATTTTGATGGTGCTCTAGTCTAGGTCAAAGACTGTCATTGTATATATTATTTTTGCAATGAGCATTGCTATTACTAGCCTTCTATGGTTGTATAGGTTAAGCCCTTTATAGATCATATTATCCCTTTTGAGAACATTAAACTATTTAATCGCTTACATAATACAGACTTAGTAGTGTTTGTATAGGGTTCATTTTGCTTAGGCAAATTAGCCCAAGTATCTTGCCATTCATTTTACTAAGAGCCATGCTCCTCCAATCTCGATTAGTTAGAATTCTTCCTCTAGGATTTTCTTATGATGTGTTTCCTAGTATATGATGTTAGTTTTAGGTAAGGAGAACTTCACTTTCATTAGTTTCGCTGTTTGTTCTAGGTTTTAGAACTGTGCCTAGAGCTTGCATCCATTGTCTATACATTTTTTCAAGTACACAGTTACTGTAAAGTCATCGATAAAAGATCCTCTATTCTAGGGCTCTTAGGTTTTATGTAGTGGGGCTATATATATAACAAATAGGAGGGGGGAAATTGGTAAGCCTTGTGGTATTCCTGACTGTAATAGGTAAAGGGTATCTGTAGCTCCTACATATATCATTTGTGATATCCTGTTGTTTATGAATGAGAGTGTCCAGTTGACCAAGTATTCTGGTATATTCCCATTTTCCAGTCTTTCCCATACTTCATATAATAATAGTATAAACTAATATGCTTAAATACACTTCTTCCAATCTGAGATAATAAAGAGATGATAAAGGACATATACACTCAAAGAATATTTCCCTATTCTAGACCATTCTTCAATTTATAATAATTGATATCTTTAGAAGAGTCTGAAAATTATAGATGTAATTAGTACTCAATTTAGCACATATCATCTACGATATCTTTTAGCTATATTCCTGTTCTATCCTAGTCTCGCATAATATGAGCCTGACTAGATAGCCTATAACCTTATATATAACTAGACTAATATCATATCATTCTGACAACTGATCATGTGATCACCATAGGGGTAACTTACCATACTTAATTATGGCTAATGGCTAAGCTATACTCTGCTATATTATACTATATATCATGTAACAGAGGACTTATCCTAGAGTGCTTAATATAATAGTGAATGGTAGGATGGTATACTCATATCTAACAATCTAAGCATAACTATCATCATAGCATAGGGCTGAGGTACCTTTAGTAAGACTACTACTAGTGTTCATAATAGCTCCTCTCTAAACACATATGTATATTTGAATAGCTATGTTCAACTAAGGACTTGATCATCAAGTTTGCTCAATTCATCACTGATACCAAGACTACCTACCCCTATTCTATTTATAATTTCAGCCCATAGAGGGTATTAGATATTGTTATAGTATAATAGATAGGATGTTTTTCTTCTACCTTTCTTTTCTTTCTTCTTGTCCTTTCTTCTCTTTCTTCTTGTCCTTTCTTCTCTTTCTTCTCTTACTACTTTTCTTTATATTTTACTTTTGCTTTCTTGCTACTTTTGTTTATTAATTAGCTTTTCCTTTGCTCTTCTCTTCTTTTCTTACTGGATCTTAGGCCCTCCTAGGCAGAATTAGGACTCAGGATTTTCTCTTCCTTTTTGCATCTTTTCTTTACAGTCTTTCTTTGATTTTACATTGTTCTATTCCTACAGGCAGGTGGAGGAGGTTTTTTCACACCATAGCCAGTGAGGCTATATGTGGAGGTTGTACCTAGAAACAATCAACATGAAGTAAACAAAAAAAATAACAATACATTGAAGCATTGTCACTGCTTAACAAACACCTATTATATATACTAAAGAACTATACCAAATTATCTATATTGCCCTATACTCCTTCTTACCTTAAGTAGGTAACCTAGAAGGGCCAGCCGTTGACAGCACCTGGCCATACTCATTGCACTAAGATGCACTACAACCATACCAGTTAGCCTAGCTCTACTTTAATATTTTACTATGTTTTGTAAGCCCTTGTCTCATCAAGTATACATATATAGGTTGAGAACCAAGCTTCCAGCATGAAGAATGAACCAGTTTACTTTGGTTCGTAACAGATAAACTGTATCCATTGAGGATCCAATAGGAGTTTATGATAGTTGGTTGTAGTATCGAGTTTTTTCAGAGTAAATTCAATAGTGAGGTGCAAAGAGATGGAATGACTTGTACTTCTGCAAAAGCAGTTTTTTGTAATGTTTGTCAGAGTATCCCTTCATGTAGCACTATTTGTGTCAAAACTTGGTTCGCAGTGCCGTGGACGGCGCGGTGCAATGCCTTTCAATTTCAGCAATCTTGTGCAACCCTACTGGACATCAGTAGCTAATGTACGGTGCCGTAGATAACGCACCTTTGGTTCGTCGATGGCGCTTTCAACAGCGCTATTACTAAACTCACGTCGCTCTCAACTCCGAGTTCACAGCGGTTTTAACGGTGCCGTGCATTAAATATTGAAGATGCACATTGCACAAGTATATGACTGAATTTCAGTATCCAATGCAGAGCGCTGTTGACGACGTTTTGACATAAATGGCGCGCCATAGAATGTCCCGTTGCTAGGTCGTGTCCCGTAACCGGTCCGTACATTAGGTATTTCTAACTATTTAGCGTTAAATAGAGCGCGCCACCTCGGTACCATTGATTACTTTCCTTAGGACTCCTCCATCCTATCCGAGTTAACTGCTTGGCCATTATACAGAAAGGCGCAAATGGTTCGTGGTAAATTTATGAACCGCTGAGAGTCTGGCCAACCATGAGCTACTGCTTTCGACACCATCGACGGTCACGAAATATCACTCGTCTTATAGTTCGGCAATGCCAATTCTTGCATTTAGACTTAAATATACTTACTTTAAGGAAATATGGTTTAAATACCCTTGCTACTTTCTTCAATTTATTTTTTTCATTTATCTGTCTATTTATTTAATCATTTACTTAAGTAGTTTATTATTATTATTATTATTTCTCTCGTGGTTCGAAAACCCCGAACATTTCACTCCGTTCTCCGTTTCATCCGTTAGCTCAACGAGGTCGTGTGATCCGCGTCCAAGTGCGTCAATAAGCATTGCGCGCCTCACTCTCGTTCATATCCCGGATACTCGCATATAAAAAGAAACTTGCCTAACATGTACATAGCAAGATATTTTGAAAATGCATCCCATTCGTTTCTCACACAACAAATCCTATCCTTCGCAACGACACTACCGTACATATACTCCGCCTCCCTCCTCCGCTCTACCCCATGAAGCGCAGCCCCACTCCACCAAACAGCATTCTCACTCAAAATAAGCATAATTCTTATGCCGAAAAGAAATCTCAAACTCAATCATCGCTCATAAGCAGAAAAAACAAAGGAACAAAATAAAATAAAAATAAAATAAAAACGATGATAAAGAGCTTCGACATTGATCCTAATTTTTCCCTTTTCTTTTTCGTATCCTCTGCCGACTCCCATCCCCATTCAGCATCAC
>JABYPW010001268.1:0-16524 GCA_016880775.1 Phymatotrichopsis omnivora
TTTTTTTTTTTTTTTTTTTTTTTTTTTTTTTCTATCCTATTTCCCTTCCCTTCCTTTTCCCCCTCTTTTTCTTGGATATTTGTGGTTTTCACTATTTCCGGGTTTCACTATTTCCGGGGCTGTTTATTAATCGAGTATGTTATTTGACGGCGACGGGAAGGAATTGGAAGATATTGGACGTCTTATCGAGGCTTGAGGGCATGACTTATGCTTTAGTTGTAAATAGTGACGGAAAAGCTTTGGAACGATGGATTTAGTCGTCTCTTTTATCGATTAATAGGGCTAACTTATCTCGCTTTTGGTAGCTTCTTTCTCATTTCATTGAAGTAGAACAAGAGATGAGAGATTGGGAGCTTCGGTATCATCAGCGTCGAAGGGTGATATTGTGAGAGTTGAGGAGATCATTGTGAGTATAGAGGCGTATTCGGATTGCGGTATCATTTGTACGGGCGTGGTGCTGAAATTTGGTTCCCAACGAGGTAAATAATGATGTGCATGGGGAATTGGTCGATACGAAAGTGTGCAGGGTTGGAAGGAAGAATGTATATATGTAAATATATCCCTACTTAGCCCCCTGCAAAAAAACTAGCTAATGTGAGCTGGAAGGAAAGAGTGACCAGCTGTGATCGAGTGTCAAATGATGCAGTTACTCGAGATTAGCACGGCTTGAAAATACCGAGTTGTTGAAAGCAGGATAGTATATAAGTGTAATGAATTGGAGATTCGGACTAATCAAATAAATCTACCGATAAGAGTATGGGCCGGGAGTGGGTGAGGAACAGTACAATGCTTTTGTAACAAGCACTGCCGAGTGCTCGATTTGCCGAAAGCCACTCGAACACAATCGGCGATGATCACGAAGTGATCGCCGGGGAATACAATTTCCTTGGTTGTCCGAAGTGCTTTTATTGTTTCAGCCTGAGGATTGTGTACCCAAATTTCCATTGATGGCGGTATATTTTAAGCGTTGTTTATTTGGGGGAACTAACGGATATGCAACGACAGGAAGTGCCGAGGATACCTGCAGGATGTTGGAACAAAGAGGAAGTTGGTTGCGTTCTCGGTTTCTTGGTAAGAAACAAGGATGCAAAGAAGTTTAGTGGGTGCAAGTACCGATATTGAAGGGGTAATGAGAGTTTATAGTTGGGGTAGACGAGTGATGAGGGATGATTAGAGGTGCCAATGAGGGAAGATACAATGGAGCAGCGAGAAAGGAAATTTGTGAGGTTAAGGAGATGTAAATTAGGTAAGTTAAAGTTATGACATGGATTTATTTATAACAGTAATAATAAGAGGAAAAATAATATGTATACAGTTCACGAATTCTAAACAACCCAAGCAAGAGTTATCGCACTACACTGAAAACGGGAAACCCTTCACAAACAAAAATTAAGCCAGGAATGTTTGCAACCCATTACCTCGGCCACAGCCAAGCGCCACAAACCAAACAACAAAAAAAAAAAAAAAAAACACCTTGTCAAGGACTGCTTTTGACACACAACCGAATGCCGCCAACATCAAAAGAGAAGTCGAACCATCCAACATCTCAAAGTTCAGCGTCCGCTAATGCCTACGTTCGACGTCAATCTCTCTCCCTTCTCCGCCTTCGCAGCCTCCGCAACCCCGTATTACCGATATCGATGGCAACCAGAGCAACCCTAGCCGCAGCCCAAACCTTGGACATCCGATTCATCATCCCGCCGGGAGCTTCTATCTTCACCATATCCTCTTGTACTGGGTCATCCTCTTGAGGGGCATCAAAAGTAGCACACATCTCGGACCGGTTGACCAGCGGCCAGGTCCGAAGGGGCGTTGCAGCAGTAGTCTTTGAGGACCCATCTCCTTGAGGGGCATCAAAAATAGCACACATCTCGGACCGGTTGGCCAGCGGCCAGGTCCGAAGGGGCGCTGCTGCAGTAGTCTTTGAAGACCTGGGAGCTTCAGAGACGGGGGACAATGGCGAGACGGTGAGAAACTGGGGCGTGGCTAGGGAAGGCAGACAAATGTCCGACGGCAGGGTGATCGAAGTTAAAGACAGCGATGAATGCGACACAGTGCTATCAATGTAGGCGGAAAGTTCACCGTGTAGCAGAACGTCAGGAACCACTCCTTGCAACGGGGCGCAGGGGATTTGCAGGTCTAGTCCTTTGGCCGCATACACCACCATCTTCGACGTAACAGGATGCGCTATCTTCTGGAAGGGCGGGAAAGCCGTAGCGATTCCCCCAGTTCCCGCGAAAGTGAGGATTCCGAGGACGAACGCTGTAATTCCGAGTAATTGAATTAGTATCCCGAAACCCTTTTTCACCAATCGCAAAAACGTGGTGATGCGGCCGGAGATACTGTGGCTGAGAAGAAGGACTATTGCGACTAAGTACAGCCTTAGGGTGTCAAAGATTTGTGGCGGAAGTAGGTGTGTCCAGTTGCGAAGGCATAGTGCAAATACGATGTTGAGCAGGATGTTGATCTGTGAGGAGCTCACGAGGGATAGTGGGTATCCCAGCAATGCTGGAATGGAGGTGAGGATCCCGAGGGGACTGGTAAACTCGAGAAGAAGTAAGAGCAATACGAGCGAGAGATAATGGCCAAACGATAAGCCTCTCAAGAATGGCAATGGGGCTGGGGGTGTCCTTTGAGAGGCGGCTGGCTCATTGACCTCGGAGGAGGACGTAATTTCTTCGCCAACGGTACAATTTTCTGTTTCCTCCGCCGCCGAAACATTCCTTTCCTTGAGCTCCGCCGGTTTTGGTTTTCCTTGGACTATAACTTCTTCAGGCCTCTCAACGTCTGTTACTCCTTCAGAGGCATCCCCATTTTCTTCCTTCCGTAGAGCTTTCCCCAGCTCTTGCGCTAGCACCTGCAGCGAATGCTTCTTCTTCCCTGGACCCACAGAGACGGTCGCACGAGCTAGCGGTTTCTTCCCGGTATAATCGGGACGCTGGTACATTTCGCCTTGTGTTTGTGGCGGGAGTGCGACATCGAAGGTGAAGTTGGAGTTGATAAAGGTATTGGTTGGGATGCTGGGAAGGTGTTTTTGGGAACGGCGGAACGGGGAATCAGTAAGCGCATGATGGGAATGCGGAGGAAAGGGGAGCTGCGGTGAGCGGGTGAATGGGTTTATGAGCTGCGGTACGTTCGGCTCCGGGCTTATGGTATCCTCCATTGTAGGCTCTTCATTAGCAGCATTCTCTTTCATAAGGTTTTCCTCCACCGCGTCGTCCTTTGCGGGCTCCCCGTTCGATGCGACCAAAGCTGCAGGTATTGCGACTTCGGCTTCGTTATCTGTCGGAAAGTTAGATTTGAAGAAATAGCACTTTAAAGAATTCATGGGTCAGAGTACGGCTATGATCACCCGCTATGGTGTCGGCACCAGCGACGTTGGAAACGTCGTTGGGAATGTCGGTGGAGGTACTATGGATTGGACTCCGAGCTTTCTGGGTGGAGTCTGGTAGCTCTAACTTCAGCAATTTTTGCTCGCCGCCTAACTCTTCTGTACGAGTCTTTGGATCCGCTGTAGAATTGTTAGTTACATGTGCCAATCACTTTTAGAGGTAAGGTGGATATTAACTTACCCTCATTTTCGCTTTTGTACGGAGTTATGGCTATAATATGTGGAATTAGTTTTTGTTGAAACAATGGTTTAGGTGTTTTTTTTTTTTTTTTTACACACCAGATGGAGCAGATGGCGGTTTTAAATGTGAGAGATCACTTTGGGAGCTCGTGTTAAAAAGAGGCACTCGTCTGGCTTGGAGCGGAGCAATCCTGTCATGATTTGTGAGATTACTGACGAACACGATAAATTCTGGAGCAGGAGCGGGAAGGAAAATTTACTTTCTTCCTGGAACTGGGATTTGAGTCACCACCGTACTTGGGTTTTCGTCAACGTCGTCCTTGGAATCATGTTCCGATGCCTCGTTTTCGATATCGGAAGGACCTGACACGGCATCCAAAGCAGCCCACAGTGCAGCTTCAGCTTCGGAATCCCCTATCGGAAAGTTAGTCGGGATTGGAAGCAGTATAATTTGTAAGGATTCACGGATCAACATACGGCCATCGCCATACGCTGTAGTATTGTCGCTGGCAATTTTGGCGGCGTCATCGGGAATATTAACGGAGGTAGTAGAGAATGGATTCCGAACTTTCTGGATGGAGTCAGGTAGCTGCAACCTCAGGAATTCCTCCCAATCTTCTAACTTTTCAGTACCCGTCTTTGGTTCCGCTGTGGAATTGTTAGTCACATGAGTCAATCGATTTTTGAGATAAAAAGGATGTTAACTTACCCTCATTTTCGTTCTTGTACGGAGTTATGGCTATAAAATGTTGAATTAGTTTTGATTGAATTAAGGTTTAAGGCGTTTTGTACGTACCAGGTGAAACAGATGGTGATTTTAAAGGTGAGAAATTACTTTGAGATCTCGTGTTTAAAAAGGGTACTCTCCGGGCTCGGAGCGGCGCGATTCTGCCATATTGTGAGACTTACAAATACGATAAATTTTGGAGCTGGAATGGGAAAAAAAGGTTCGTACTTTCTTCCTGGAACCGGAATTTGAGGCACCACCGAGCTTGCGTTTTCGTCGTCGTCGTCCTTGGCATCATGTTCCGATACCTGGTTTTGGGTATCAGAGGGACCTGACGCGGAATTTAAAGCGGCCCGTAGTGCGGTTTCAGCTTCGGAATCCCCTGTCGGAAAATTAGTATGGTTTGGGAGTATAATTTTGAAGAATTCACAGATCAACGTACAGCAATCGTCATGCGCTGTGGTATTGTCACTGGCGACTTTGGCAGCGTCGTTGGGAATGTTGATGGGGGTAGTAGGGACGATATTCAGAACTTTCTGGGTAGAGTCTGGTAGCTCCAACCTCAGGAATTCCTCTCCGCCGCCTAACTCTTCTGTACGCGTCTTCGCATTCTCTGTGGAATTGTTACTAACGTTAGTCAGTCGCTTTTAAGAATAAAAAAGGATGTTAACTTACCGTCGTTTTCGCTCTTGTACGGAGCTATAGCTATATGTGGAATTAGTTTTTGTTGAAACAAGGGTTTAGGTTTTGGTACGCACCAGATGTAGCAGGTGGCGGTTTCATAGGTGAGAGGCCAAATTGGAAGCTCGTGTTCGAAAGGGGCAATTGCCCGAACCCGGGCGGTGCGATGCTGTCATAATTCGTGAGATGTTTATTTACAAATATGATAAATTTTGAAGCAGGAGCGGGAACCAAAATCTTACTTTCTTTCTGCAAGCGAAATTTGAAATACCACCGAGCTTGCGTCTTCGTTGTTGTCGACCATCATGGCATCATGTTCCAATGCCTTGTCTTCGGTATCGGGGAGACCTGACGCGGCGTCCAAAGCGGCCCGTGGTGTGGCTCCAGCTTTGGCATCCCCTGTCGGAAGGTTAGTAGGATTCGAAGAGTATAATTTTGAATGATTCACGGGTCAACGTACAGCCATTGCCACCAGTTGTAGTATTGCCACTGGAAACTTTGGCAGCGTTGTCGGAAATATTGATGGAGGTAGTATAGAGGGTATTAGGAGCTTTCTGGGCAGAGTCTGGTGACCCCAACCTCAGGAATTTCTCCCAGCCATCTAGCTTTTCCATAACCGTCTTCGGATCCACTGCGGAATTGTTAGCTACATGAGTCAAGAACTTTGGGAATAAAAAGAATGTTAACTTACCCCCATTATCGCTCTTGTACGCAGTTATAGCTATTGTGTGTGGCATTAGTTTTTGTTCAAAGAAGGGTTTAAGTTTTGGTACGTACCAGATGGAGCAGGTGGCAGTTTCATAGATGAGAGGTTAATTCGGGAGCTCGTATTCAAAAGAGACACTTGCCCGACACCGAGCGGCGTGAGGCTGTAATAATTTATGAGATGTTGACTTACAAATATGATAAACTTTGGAGTAGGAGCGTCGAGGAAAAACTTACTTTCTTCCTGGATTCACAATTTGAGATACCACCGAACTTGCGTCTTCGCCATCGTCGACCATCATTGCATCATGTTCCGATGCCTTGTCTTCGGTATCGGGGAGACCTGGTGCGGCGTCTAAAGCGGCCTGCAGTGTGGCTTCAACTTCGGCATCCCCTGTTAGAAAGTTAGTATGATTCGCAACAGTATATAATTCTGAATGATTCACTGGTCAACATACAGCAATTGTCACCAGCTGTAGCATTGCCACTTGGGACTTTGGCAGCGTTGTCGGAAATATTGATGGAGGTAGTATGGAGGAGATTAGGAGCTTTCTGGGTGGAGTCTTGTAGCCCCAACCTCAGGGATTTCTCCCAGCCATTTAACATTTCCATACCCGGCTTTGAATCCGCTGTGGAATTGTTACTTATACAAGTCAAGCACTTTGGGAATAAAAAGAATGTTAACTTACCCTCATTTTCGCTCTTGTACGGAGTTATAGCTATTGTATGCGGAATTAGGTTTTGTTGAAACAAGGGTTTAGGTGTTTTGTCTGCACCGGATGGGGCAAGTGGTGGTTTCATAGGTGAGAGGTCAATTTGGGAGCTCGTGTTTAAAAGAGGTACTATCCGCGCTGGGAATGGCGCGATCCTGTTATGATTTGTGAGATGCTGACTGACAGATACAATAAATTTTGGAGCAGTAGGGGGAAAGAAAAGCTTACTTTCTTTCTGGAGCCGGAATTTGAGGCACCACGGAACTTACGCCTCCGTCGTCGTCGACCTCCATGGCATCTTGTTTCGGTGCCTCGTTTTCGGTGTCGGAGGGACCGGATACGGCGTCCAATGCGGCTTGTAATTCGGCTTCAGCTTCGGAATCCCCTATCAGATAGTTAGTAAAATTCATGCAATATAATTCTGAAGGATTCATGGCCAACGTACAGCCATCGTCATGCGCTGTAGTATTGCCAGTGGTGGCATTGGCAGAGCCGTCAGGAATATTGATGGAGGTAGTAGAGAAGGGATTCCGAATTTTCTGGATGGAGTCTGGTAGCTCCAACCTCAGGAATTTCTCCCAATCATCTAACTTTTCCGTATCCGTCTTTAGATCCGCTGTGGAATTGTTAGTTACATGAGCTAGGCACTTTTGGGAATAAAACAAAAATGATGTTAAATTACCCTCATTTTCACTCTTGTACGGAGTTATGTCTATTATATGTGGAATTAGTTTTCGTTTGAACAATGGTTAAGGTGTTTTGCACGCACAAGATGGAGCAGGTAGGGATTTCATAAGCGAAGGATAAATTTGGGATCTCTTTTTCGAAAGAAGTACTCGCCGGGCTCGGAGAGGGGCGGTCCTGTCATGATTTGTGAGACTTTGACTTACAAACAAAAAATAATCCCTGAATCTTTGTGAATGAGCGGGAAGGAAAACTTACTTTCTTCCTGGAATCGGAATTTGAGGAACCACTGAGCTTGTGTCTTTGCCGTCGTTGTTCATGGTATCACGTTCCGATACATTGTCTTCGGTATCGGAGAAACCTGACACGGCGTCCAATGCGGCTCGTAATTCGGCTTCAGCTTCGGAATCCCCTGTCGGATAGTTAGTAGGATTCGATGTAGTACAATTTGGAAGGATTCATGGGTCAACGCACAGCCATCGTCATACGCTGTAGTATTGTCACTGGTGACTTTGGTAGAGTCATCAGGAATATCAATGTAGGCAGTAGAGAATGGATTCCGAACTCCCTGGATGGAATCTGGTAGCTGCAACCTTATGAATTCCTCCCAATAGTCTGACTTTTCCGTACCCGTCTTTGGATCCGCTGTGGAATCGTTAGTCATATGAGTCAACCACGTTTGTGGATATAGTATATTATCTTACCCTCATTTCCGTTCTTGGGCGTGGGTGTGGCTATAATATGGTGAATTAGTTTTTATTTGGTTAAAGGTTTGGGTGTTTTGTACGCACCAGATGAAACAGGTGATGGTTTCATAGGTGAGATATCAATTTGATATCCTGTAGTGAAAAGAGGTACTCGCCGAGCTCGGAGTGGCGCGATCCTGTCATGATGTGAGATGTAGACTTAAAACCGGGTGATATTCTGGGGCAGTAGTGGGAAAAAACTTACCTTCTTCCTGGAACTGGAGTTTGCATCGCTAGGGAACTTGTGCCTTTCTCAATTCCCTGGTGGTCCACTTTAATCTCCGCCTTTCCCTCGTTGTAATTGTCCAAACAAGCTCTCAGAGGTGTAGTTTCTCTGTTACTAAAATTTCAGCTATGCTGCATATAAATGGATGGAATTTTGCTGGTGAAATGCAAGACAAAAACTCACTTCATATGTGAGATGACGGAGGCTGGGTCATAGGGTCCCCAAAAGTCATCTTCATCCTCATCACTCTCCGAGTCCGTATCGTTCTCAGAATTTCGTGGTACAAGCGGGCTACTGGGTGTTCTTGCGGCCGGTGTGAGGTTTATAGTGGAGGCTATTATAGTTAGTAGATGTTCTTGTTCAATTGTCTACATAGTGAAGGAGCTAACTCGTTTGTGGTGGAACGTTTTGTGTCTCGCGATCTATTAATTTGAGACCAGGTACTAGTGATTTTGAATTAATTCGAAGTATATTTGAAAGGTTTTTGATTTTGCATTGGCAGCTCACCGATTGCTGGAAATCCAGAAGTAACAGTTTGTGAGCGAGCATCGAGATTGGTGATCCCAACTATAGGTGTATGGGATAAATGAGAGCTAGCCGGCGTAATGCTGTGAGTTGGGGTTGGTTATGATATTGGGATTATTAAACGATTTGTAGTGCAGCGGAGACTTACATTTTGGGTGTCATCACGGGAGCTGGTACCGCACTACTAGTAGCGCCATCTCTGTAAAAGTCTGGATCACTAACCGCTGCCTCTGCTTCGAGGGCTATATCTTCTGGCGCTCGAGGACTGAAAGCTGAGTCCATTTTCATGGTTAAAAAGAAAGAAGGGGATGTATTTGGGGCGTTGGTGCGAAAGAATGAGAGGAAGAAAGAAGTTATGTGCGGAAGATAAACAAAGTTGTTGTGTGGAAAGGTAAAGGAAAAAATTTGAAATTTTTTCAGAACACTCCGCCTTATATATCCTAAGATCTGCAAACTTTTGGGATGTGTAAACATCAATAGTGCAGGAAACGAGGATGGGGAATTTGTGGAGGGGTTCGATGTCAATAGCGTTGAGGAACGAGTTGTGTGGAAAGGTAAAGAAAAGAAAGTAAATTTTTTTTTAGAAGACTACGCCTTATATATCTTAAGATCTGCAAGCTTTTGGGATGTGTAAACATCAAAAGTGCGGAAAACGAGAACGGGAGATCCGCGGAGGGGTTCGATGTCAATAGCGTTGAGGAACGAGGAGAGTAAAGTGAATGCGCAAGAAATGATAAGAAGTTGCCTTAAATAGGAATCGCCAACTAGCTCATTGAGAGCTAGCTTGTATAGTAGGAATGGTTGATCGCTTACTAGCGTTAGGACTGGCGAGTGGGCTTTAGCTGATCTCAATATCAGTCGCTGACAGAAACACTATTGAGGCCAAGCTTGCCATCAAGAATCTTGTGTCTTTGCGCGCACGTTTGCTCAGGAAGATCACCCTACCTAATTCAGCAAAGAGCATACTTTGAATGTACAAGAAATATTATAGCAATCCTTTGCCTGCTGCTTAGTTTTTTCGAGGTATTGCAAGATGTCTAAACCTTTCAATGTCAAACGTTATGTATAAGTGGATGTATGTATGTATATGTGTATGTATGAAATTCCGTTGCGGAAGCTCAGCGAGCGGTGGACTTTTTGGGTGCAATTTTTGGGTGTATGGTTCCGAGAATGGTTCTTTCTGTGTTCTCTCGTAGGATCGAAATGTTTTTCTTTTCCTTCCGGTATTTAAAGATTATCATATTAGGTTTGGGGTGTTTGCAGTGCATTGATGAAAGGGGATGGACTTTATGAGAGATAGAATATCGTGAATGTTATGGGTCGTTATTTGTACCTCTTTCTCCACGTGGAACATTTATTTTATTTTATTTTATTTTTTCTTTTTCTTTTTCGTTTTTTTTTTTATTTGAAGCACTGCAATGATTCGCAAAAAAAAAGAAAGAAGATAGAAAAATAAAATAGAATTAAAAGCAAGAGTAATCACAGGACATGCTCTAACTATGGATGAAATATGTCGCTGAAAGATTGCACAGGAAAGCAACTAATCGCCAATCAGATGATGGCATAGACGATTTAATTATTAATTTATTATCTATTTATCTTTTACTTATATGTTGGTTGAACAGGGTTAGTCGTCGCCGACATGATTCATGAGGGACAAGTAACTAGCTATGTTGTAAACTTCTGCACCTTCAAATGCTTCGAAAGCGAGGTGATCTTATTTATTTGTCTGAAATTTTGGAAAGTGGGGTTGAAATTAGAGTGAATTTTTATGAAGTTGCTTGGAGATACTATTATAGCTTCCCTCTCATCACAATTTTCTTTGATGCTTCTATCCTTGGAGAAATGTTACTGGGGTTAGGGGGTGGGAAGGTAAGGGAAGGAGCCGCAGTTATATGAAAGGAAGAATGTTACGTGTGAAGCTTTTTCTAATGCTCCTCCGAAGGTGGAGGAAGTGGAAGATAAGGGAGTGAAGAAATGTTTCCTTGAAGCTGCAAGTTTCAAGAATCGGAGTTCAAACTCCTTCGCCTGTAGGGTTTACAATTATGTCAACTATATCCTTGGTTATGATTTGTTTTACCGGGAAAAAGTGAAGTAAAAAATAAATAAATAAATATAAATAAATATAGGGGAATAATTTAAAATTTAAAATTGAAATTCATAAACAATAGATAGTAGCTAACAAGTAATAAATAATAAGTAATAATTAATATTTTTTTAAAAAAGGAAAATAAATTTTTGTTTTCTCTCTTAATTATTCTGGAAGCACCTTGCCTGATCTAAATTTGGATATATTTCCAATAAGAATGACTGGCACATTGTGGGAATTGCTTCCCGGGTCTCATGGGATTCATATTGCAACTTTATCTCCACGCGACTTAACCTATTTGCGTTTAAGAGCCTTATCATAGTCACTCATACAAAATTACGCAAAAGCTAAGAAAATACCTGTAACTAAAAACTTCACTCATTATACGTATGTATACAGTTCATGTGTGAGACAGTTTCAACATATGTAAAAAGTACTGCTATTAACTATATGGACCTATCACCGTGGAGATATCGGTCCAACGGACATCAAATATTCCAATTCTAGCTTCAGAAAAGCTCAAGCTCGAAGAATACAGATTTCCCCTATGAATGCCATTTCGCTATTATCCAAATACTACGGTTCCGTGGTTACAATTTTGCTATTTAGAAGTAAGAGAAGAGGATTTCGTTCTCTCCCATCGCCCGGAAATTGTGTGCCTCGGTGAATAGGGGGTTGCCTCTTATAAATGTAAGTACCTCTGAATAAGGTATTATTAAATAGAGTTTTGGGGGCGCATGTGCATGTACATGTACTTGTAAAGAGAAATCAAGTGCGTTTTTATTACTTCGAGGTCACCTGGATACAATCAATCAAGGCTAAGACCTGCGATGTGTATGGATTACGTGAATTATTAAGACCATGTTCTTTTTAATGAGTTATTAACAGAGCAAAGAACCTAGCTCGCTCCAACGGAAACTTAGGGGGTTGTTGCCTCCTGGGATGGAAAGGAGAGATGAAAATATGCATTGAGCATTTAAGATGGTGCAGGTAGGAGCGGTTGAAGAAATCGTATGGAGTTGCTCGTTTTAGATCTGGACTTATGGGAAGAGTTACCCTAGCGGCGTTGGATCGTCGCAGGTTTTCGAGATTGTTTCGGGGTCAACCACTATTTATATCAATATTATTTACTGATCAAAAAATATATTTTAAATATGATTCAAAATTCGAAATTTAATTTTAGCATTTTTGACATTGGTCCTTTACATGTGCAAGTGGAAAAATAGGTATATGACGTGGTTGTGTAGTCGAGTGATAGTTCATGATTGCCACCCTTGAATTGTTTCTCATTGTGCGAAAAAGGGAAGTAACCCAATAGCAATAAGTTTAGAAGAGGAACTTAAGTGGACACTGTTGAGAGCTCTCAAAAAAAAAAAAAAAAATTACTTTTTGGTACCGCTGGCGCATTTCCGATCACTAATGCCAAGACAGAAAGATTAACCACAGTTTTATCGAACGTCATTGAGGTTTAGTTCAATAGAGTTGAGCAACCACAATGGCACTAAGGATAGATAATCACGACTATACGTATATGGGGGGCGTTTCGGGTCAAACCTTATTAAGTATGGGCTTTTTCACCTACTGCTATTCGGTGAGAGTGCAGCACGAAGTTTCGTCTTGCAAAGCTATCCAGATTGGCAGGAATACGTTCAAGAGTCGCAACATCGAGTATTTATATCTTTTCCGTTAGCCTCTTCTTGATAAATTCCCCTCTCAACTTCCATTTCCCTGTCGAACTCTCGCTACTTCGTCCTTTCGATTTCTTCTCTCGGCATTTTTCTTTCGCGTTGAATCTTGGTTTCCTTTCCTGCTCTCAACGAGCCGACTTCCGTCCAAACACATCCACCACAATTCCACCGACTGTCGCCCCAGCGTTACCGACTGAGATAGCCCTGGTAAGTCACTCTATCCAGATGTCACCGTATCAGGAGTCACATTAAACTAAAAATAAATTCTTACTAATTCCATTTCCAGTCCTTTTCGCGTACAATTTGTCCTCTTATGTCGGAGAGTATTCGAGATGAAATCCAATACTAGAGGTTATAAGCAAGTAGACATGGACGTGGAGGAGTCCGTGGAAGTCACGTACGAGAATGTAGGCGAAATAAGTGAGGAGGATGACGATTACACAATGCCCGAGGGTTTTCTGAAGGACGAGAGTAGCATTTCTCGCGTATCCACTACTCCTAGGAAGCATGTCCACCCACTCATTTTTTTTTTGACCTTTCTTCTTTTTTGGTTTTTGTTTCGTTTGTGAATCTTCAAACTAATGTACATTATGTGCTTATAAATAGGATCGCTCCTCTCGAATCGCGGTTGCAATTGAGGGCTAGGAAAAATGCCCTCCAAAAATCTTCGACAATATTCACGGTCCCCAGCTCAGCGACATTTTCAGTTCCAACGCTGGAAAATGTTACCGCACCGATATTTGCACGCGCTGGTCCACATTTCCCTCGGCAACTTGCCGAAACATCGCGCACAGTACCCGCCACTGGGGCGATACCGTTCTTAGCTTCATATAATTATCCCATTTCACCGATACCTGCTCCGGTTACCAAACCAAATTCAGCTGCGGATGTTGCTCCGCTCTCCCAGGAAACTTCTCCGACTATAGAGCCGACGTTTCCCCCTCCCGACACCAAACTGCGGGACCCGAACCTAGCCGAAAACCCAGTGCCGCATTGCCAAACGGATGTTCGTAGCATCCCTGCTTCGGTTTCCTCAGCTCCTGTTGCCGCTGCCGGAATCTTAGGCTTAGACGTCACACTAGTCTCTTCGGGACTCGCGCTCTTGGTTCCCGAAGCCACCCACTCCGCTGGGGCTACACCGTCTCCCGATGCCACGCCACCCCCCAAAGCTACCCCCTCTCCCGGGGCTGCGCTACCAGCTTCCGAGGGAGCACTTTCCCCCGGTGTCGTAGTCTCCTCTGAGGCCGCACTCTTCCCCAAATCTACAATCTCCCCCGAAGCTGCGCTCTCGGCTGCCGAAGCTACACTCCCTCCAGAGGTCTCATTGCTTACCGTTGTTGGATCAGGTGCTCTAGAAACAGAGCGGCCGACGCTAACCTCTACAAGAATTCCCTCTCTACGCAGTTCTACAGACCCTAATTTCTCTTCGCTGCTATCTGCCACGAATTCTGCTGTTGTTGCTGCTCCGGTCGATGGTATAAACATAATTTCTTCTCGTATATCAACTTAAACTAATAAACTTTGTTGTATTATAGAATCTGAAACTGCCTGTATACCTCCGTTGGATTTGGAAAAAGATATACCCCTGGCAATCGAGCTAGATGCGGAGATCATCTCAGGCGTGCGAGATATGGGGGAACAGAAATACTGCAAAGACGGCGTCCATTCCAGGAACCATCTGTTCTTGTTTCTCATTTTTAGCGCTTCCGTTTTAGTAGCGGGGGTGAGCTGTTCCTCGCACAAAGATGGCTTCAGCAATTACAGCTTCCCATCGCTGTTCCAATTTCCATTTCTGGATCTACTGGAACACGCAAGAGAAAATTCTATGTTTTGGGAATCATTTCTGCCCATTGTGGCTTCCTTGTATGGATCGTGGTTGGGAATTAAATCCACGTATCGCAAATTTCGTCCTTATATCCCGCCAGAAAAAGAAGCTTACGTCCGCACAATTGTGTTCCTAATCATACACCACATAAGCAAGATAGTTGCTGGAATTGAAGGTTTGATTATCGGAATGACCAAAATGGTTATGAAAATTTTATGGCTGGCGATTAACATTGCCGGAACAATTACTTTTCTTGCCATTTTATTTTTTTGTTACCAGTATTTCCAGTCCCCACAACTCCCTGGGAGTATAGGTGGGCATAATACTGGTAGCATCGCGATACCTAAAAACTTCAGGGAAGGGTTGCAATTGAGGTTGTCGCTAATTATCATTAGTGCAGGTAATGTTCTTGACATCAAGGCTCTTACCACTTCACAATATCCGGAAATCTCGACAGTTGCCATGCAATTCGTTCCAACCCCGGATCTCTCTACCGGTGTTCTATCCAATGGCAACACGATGTCCTCTCAGATTCATGACGACGAATTCTCCTCCACTTTTACACTCCCTATGCCGACTATAACCAGTATTTCAGACCTCGATATTCGATTTTGGCCCTCATGTCCAATGCGATTACCTCTTGATGTGCTCGAGCCGATAAACAATCAGACTTGCTATTTGACGGATTCATCTCACGGAAACTTCCACAATAGCGAGACCATCAAGGCCGAGGACGATAGAATGAGCGCACAACATCGAAGGCTATTGCGTGTTTTCATTACCGGTACGGCAGCGAAGATAACTTTTGGGATTGCCAAAAATACGTGGCGGTGGCGTCAATTAGGGAGAAGGCAACATGATAGGAGGAGCGTATGAGGAAGGATCTCCGGGTAGGGTTGAGTGACGGGAAGGAAAGGCGGGCGCTGCGGTTGCGAGTGGTGGGTGCGTGTCGAGGTGCATGGTTCTTTTCGTTTTTTTTTTTATGTGGGGTTATTAAGTACTGCGGTGATCTTAATTTTACTTTTATTTTTTTAAATTCCTTTCGTGTTCGGGTAATAGTGTCTTAAAACAAATACTGTTCTTGGAATATCTTTCTTTTCATCGTCTTTTGCCTACTATTTATACACATCACGTCAAAATTATAAGCATAAGCCAAAAATTTAACAAAGAGTAAAGGAGATATTTTTTAAGGCGCAAGAGCCATAAAGCTTCAGGAATTAAATTTAGTGGAACTTCTATGCATGCCAAGATTCGAGTAGGCGACATACGATACAAATTACTTCCTATGACGAAATAGCGAAAATTCCTCTCCCACTGCATAGGTATAAGACATAGTATTAAATGGTCTAGATGCTGTTTTACCTAGAGTTAAACTATTAAATATATCAAACCATTGGTTCTTCGTTCACCTGTTTATTTTGTTTTATTTTATTTATTTAAGAAAAGAGGTTTTCTTTGTTACAATGCGTAAACCGAGAGCCAGGCAAGGATCATGCATCTTGAGATTACTCAGGATACATGGGATCCTCATATATTATAAAGTTTCAAGGTTAGAGAGTTTTCGCCAAGTGGAAAAGTCTTCTAGGTAGTTCGCTCGTTGCCTCTTTGCAATCCGATGACACAAAGTTTGAGAAAATTTCTGCTATCCACAAAACCGTTCCCAGTCACAATTCACGTGCACTATCTTATGGCTTTAGTTACGTGAAATCACTCACCGGTCCTTATCATACTGAGGTACTGTAATAACGACCCAGATTTGTATCCATCTGCGAAAGTAAAAAAAATTAATTCTTATCCATAGAGCAATGGACGCAAGGCTAATCATATTTTAAGCATTACTTGAATGTCTTTGCAGTATCTGAAGTTGTATTTAACGAATATGTGTCTGGAAAAATGTATTAGTAACATTGCTAATCTGGGATGTATCACTATTGGTCACTCAAAATGCTTCCCTTGTTGTAAACGCTCATACTGAATTGCTCGCTTGAGCAAGCTGAAAGTATTGTTTAAGTACTCTAAAGTCATTCCTCTGAGGAAAATATCTGAGGTTTGAACAACCATATTGGTTACGTCTGGCAGTATATTTATGAGGATTTTTATTTCAACCTTTGCTGGTAAGTTATGTGCAGGTCTTTCGAGGAAGGAATTTGTTCACAAACGTATGGTGAAGTAATTGTGGACATCATTCGTAGTGCGACATATCTTGTTTTGAAGCTACAATGTCCCACGCTAATGAAGAGTGACTGGGGTGAGAGATCGCAGGCGAGTTTTCCTGTCAACTGTCAAATTAGAATGAAATGAACAGTTTTTTTTTTTTTTTTTTTTTTTTCTCTCTCTCTCTCTC
>JABYPW010001269.1:0-16523 GCA_016880775.1 Phymatotrichopsis omnivora
TTTTGTAGCGTAAGCAAGTTTTCCCCGACTGTGCAGGGTTGCCTAATTACTGGTTCAGTCCCTGTAAGCGAATGCGACCGATGATCACAATGGCCGTATGAAGGGTTACCCTGACGGCGCTTAGCGATGTATCGCTCCCTCTCTACTTAGGCCATTCTATTAAGTTAGCAAATAGTGCCGTCCGGTAGATGAGTGTGACCGATGGAAAAGAGTATCGACGCTCTCTTGTCTGGGGGTGAGGATGGTCTAGTGGTATGGCTGTCCTGGTGTCGTTGTGCGGTAACGCGCAATATCGTGGGTTCAAATCCCGCTCGTCCCATTCCATACCACGAATTACCGGTTGGTCGCGGGTTTTGTAGCGTAAGCAAGTTTTCCCCGACTGTGCAGGGTTGCCTAATTACTGGTTCAGTCCCTGTAAGCGAATGCGACCGATGATCACAATGGCCGTATGAAGGGTTACCCTGACGGCGCTTAGCGAAGTATCGCTCCACCCCTACTTAGGCCATCCGATTAAGTTCGCGCAGCAGCTGCCCGGTAGGTGAGTGTGTACGATGGAAAAGAGTTTCGACGCTCTCTTGTCTGGCCGTATGAAGGGTTACCCTGACGGCGCTTAGCGATGTATCGCTCCCTCTCTTAGTTAGGCTATCCGATTAAGTTCGTGCAAAGCTGTCCGCTAGAGAGTGTGACCGAAGGAAAAGAGTATAGACGCTCTCTTGTCTTTCCTTCCTTTCTTCATTAGCTTCGAGACTAGCTTCCAGTCTTAAGAATATATTTCGCTATTGCCTTGCAACTTTACTTATTTCACGTTCCATCTCTAGTAGACGTAGGAAAGCACTTGTCAGTTGAGAAGAATAAGTTGAGATATCTGAGTTCACTCAGTAATACTTATAGCTTCGTGCCTACTTGTGTTTTACCGAGCCATTCTACCTCACGAGATACGCACCGTTAACACTATATTCTTAAGTCATGGCTAGTCAAGATCAACCCATGACTGATCCTGCGACTGCTCTTGCCCTTTACGATGGCAAGACCCTCGACTACCCTTGAAGGCCTAGCTCGACTCGAACCAGAGCCTCTTCCTCTCTCCACCAAAGCATTCTCCTCTCACCTGATGAGATAGTCTTCGTGGAGCAACATCAGAGCAAGGTGAAGGCATATTTCACTGAGCTCGACGCGGCCTTTTTCCAGGCCAAAGAATTCATTGGAGAACCTGCGTACGAACAGATAAAGGAGCAGCTCTTCAATGACTTCCTGAAACAAAAAGAGGAGATCCAAGGAATCCTCTACTCAACCATCCGTGCCTATCAAGATATGGGCAAACGCCTCCCTCCCGTCCTCATCACCTTCCCTAGAACAACGACCGATATCCTACTCTCCTGCATCAACCAGCTTAAGGAGCAAAAGGAACTTAACCAGTTCCAGGAGAGTAAGATTAGGGAAGAACTCCAGGCTTCAATCGGCTAGGAGTACTCTAACCTCCCATACGAAAACGAGAGGTTGAAAAAGGAGTTGGAAACGGCCAAGGCTCAGCCTACCGTTATCCAGGATGATGAGGCAGATAAGGAGTACATCTCCTATCTGGAAAAGGAGAACAAGGAGTTGGAGGACAGAATCCTCTGGATGGAAAGAGCTAGCCTGACTCAGGCAAGTAGAATCCAGGTATTGGAGTCTGACTTGGCCCAGGCTAAGGCTGAGGCCCAGGTGGGAGACGATTGGGTTAAGGAGAAGCGTAAAATCCTGGCACAACTCAAAGAAGCCCAGGAAGATGCTGCCTTATCCAAGGCCTGCTTGGACAAGAGGAGGGCTCCGTTTGATTCGGAGTTGTCATCGTCGGAGTCGGAGGGACCGGCTGAGCGAGCAATCTCAGAAGGAGATCGAAGGCGGTCTCGAACCTACTTGGCCTCTTCAATGGTCAAGGGTCCGGGGCTCCCCCGAGAGATCCTACTCCGCCGCCGCCACTTCCACCCCGACCCTCACCGCCAAAAGAACCATCACTGCCACCTCCAAGAAACTTCACCTTGGAGGATGTACAGAGAATGATCGACGCCGCGGTGGCAAGAGGGCAGTCGGTGGCCACTCAATCTCAACCTTAGCAAAACGTCAACTTCAAGGGGCCAAAGCCAGCTCACCCAGACAAGTTCGGGGGAAAGGTAGAGGACATCGTCAAAATGCAGTTGCAATGCAACACCTACTTTGCGCTGCAAGCCCACCTTTTCCCCTCGGATCTCATAAAGATCCAGTTCGCATCAACCCTGTTTACGGGGAATGCGATGAGCTAGTGGAGGGTTCACAATGCAAGGTGGACCACCCCCTTGGCACGATGGGCGGACTTTCTTGAAGCCCTTCATTCGAACTTTGGTGCCTACATGTTGAGGCCCAAATACACCTCCCTTCAGGTCAAGGCCAGACAAACTGGACCGATCCTGGAATACATCATTTATATGAGAACAATCAATGATGTAGTAAACTACCCAGAGCACATCCTCAAGGACTGGGTAAACCAGGGCCTTCACGAGAAACTGCGCATGGCCATTGCTATGAACTACTCCGAGGGGTACCAGACTGTCAACGATTGGTTTGACAGAGTCCTCACGGTGGGCCAGCAGATCGAGGAGGCTGCCAGGCTGGCAGGAAAAGACCCCTGGAAGGTCACAGAGGTCAAGGAGAAAAAGAAGGATTCCCAACCGACATCTCACCCCAGCAACCAGCCTCACAAGGAGAAGCAGGAAAGCATGTCCAAGAACACCAAGGACAAGCTTCCTGAACTCACGGGTTCTGAGTTGAAATGGGCCCAGGACAACAAAGCCTGTACCAGATGCGGGAGAATGAACCACTCCTCCAAGAATTGTTTCGCTAAATACAAGTCTTCTGAAATCCCTCAACCTAAGTCAAGACACTCTTGTAAGAGAGGCAGGGACGAGGATGAAAAGGAGAAGAGTGAATCCTCTAAGAAGACCAAGACCGAACAGGCTGCCAGAGTCATCGAACTTCCGGATGAGTGGCAAGAAGGTGAGGACATTCCGATGGTTTGAAGAGCCGACAAATCGACGTCTTGTTTTTCCTTTGTTCTGAAACCATCAAGAAAAGTTGGAGGAGCATTGAGATACCCAATTCATTTTTCTTTTTCCTTTGGAACTGGTGTTCAAGTAGGATTTTCTAGCCCCTTGTTCTTGGTGGGTGGGCCGCCGGTATTGAGGCTTGTACTTTTGGTTATGATTTATGAGACCCATGATCATGACTTATGCCCCTTACGAAGCACACAACTCTCCTTTCATTCCAGCACGAGTTTCCTTTTTAGAGTTTCTTTATAGATCTCTTTGTTTGTCTGAGGATGGCCTTAAGGCCGAAACATGTGGGTCATGTAACAAACTGCCTTTCTTTACCATACCCTACTGTTTCTGTAGAACCCCCAAGCACTCAAATCGCCTCTGATACCTACATTCCTCTTTCCCAAACATTTTTCTTTTTCGTACAGCAGTGTCCGGCCATGACATTCCTGGGAGAGATCAGGGAACGTATCTGCTGAAATCATGTCTTACTCTGTTTCTGCTCGTGTTAAGGATGAGGGCCCTGTTCAGGGCAAGTGTGTGAAGGTTCCCGTCACCTTACAGTGGCGGACTAATGAAGTGGAAGGTGTTAGGACCCATTGCCTCTCAGCTAGGGCGAAACTCACTAATGGAGCCACAGGAGCCCTGATATCGGACAGGCTCCCGGTCCCGAAAAAGAAAAGGTCGATCCCCGTCAATGTCTATGCCTATGACGGCTCCTGCAGGCAAGAGTGGTATTATACCCCAAAGCTGCAAATGCAGGTTCTCAATCACAAAGAGAACATTGACTTCGATGTCGGGCCGACTCCAGAGGACGTCGACATCTACCTTCCTGTCAAGTGGTTCTAAGACCATGAACCACTTGTTGATTACGAAAAGGCTGAGTTGGTAGGGTTTCCTAGCGACAAGTGCAAGAAACATCTTATGGCGCCACAGGTTCGGTTGGTCAATGCCCTAGAGCTCTTGCAAGATGAAGATTTATATGCCAATGACGCTGCGCGAGGCTCAGGCCTGTTGGGGTGGGTGGATACCCCAATCAGCATGGCAGAGATGCAGAGGTGGTGCTATGCTATGACAAGGCTTCCTGTGCATGAGTTCGCGGAAGTCTTTATCCGATCCTCCTCCTCCACCGACCCTTCTCCAGTATCACCGGAGAAGTGGGAGCAAGTCTATCCCGCAGTCTTCTCTGAAAGGTTGGCTTCGCAACTACCCCCGCACTGACCTTGGGACTGTCGTTTGGATATGAAAGACGGAACCTCCCCGCCTTGGGGCCCCATATACAAGCTGTCGGAAACTGAGTTGCAAGCACTCAGGGAGTACCTGGATCGCATGTTAAAAGAAGGAAAGATCCAGCCCTCCAAGTCTCCAGCTGGGGCACCCATCCTTTTTGTCAAGAAGGCGGACGGCTCCTTACGCCTTTGTGTAGATTATCGCGGCCTCAACAAAGTCCTCATTCAAAATCGCTACCCCTTGCCCCTTATGGGGGAACTTCGAGATCGCATCGGAAAAGCCAAGTGGTTCACTAAATTGGACCTAAAGAACGGCTACAACCTCATCCGCATTGCGAAAGGCCATGAAGGGAAAACTGCGTTCCGAACTCGGTATGGGCAATTCGAATACCTCGTGATGCCCTTTGGACTCTGCAATGCTCCCACAGTGTTCCAAGAAATGATGAACACCATCTTCCGTGACCTCTTAGATTTGGGGGTTATCATTTACCAAGATGACATACTCATTTACGCTGAAACGCTGGAAGAACATGATCGGCTAGTCCGTGAAGTTCTGAAGCGTTTGGACCAGCACCAGTTAGCTCCGAAGCCAACGAAGTACGTCTGGGCAGTCCACAGTGTTGAGTTTCTGGGGTTCATCATCTCCGCCGATGGAATCTCCATGGCTGAAGACAAGGTAGCTACGATAAAGGACTGGCCTGCTCCAAAAATGGTCACCGACGTTCGTTCGTTCCTAGGATTTGCCAACTTTTACCGCATCTTCATACTCAGCTTCTCGAAGAAAGCAGCACCCCTAACGGACCTCACTAAGGACAAAACTCCATGGACCTGGGGGCCTAAGCAACAACAGGCCAAGGACTTCCTCAAGGACTCCTTTACCTCAGCACTAATCCTCACCCACTACGATTCCTCCTTACCTCTTGTGGCAGAGACTGATGCGAGCGACTTCGCCATCGGCGGAGTTCTCTCGCACCAAACAGATGCCTTACACCCGATTGCGTTTCACTCCCGCAAAATGCTACCTGCGGAGATGAATTACGAGATCTACGACAAGGAGATGTTAGCGATAGGGGACTGTCTTCAATATCAGTGGAGACATTGGTGTGAAGGAGCCCAACACCCGGTCCTGGTCCTTACTGACCATAAGAATTTGGAGTACTTCGCGACCACCAGAGTACTATCTCGGCGACAAACACGGTGGATGTAGAAACTCAGCAGCATCGACTACAAGATCGTGTATCGCCCCAGGACAAAAAACACCAAGGCAGATGCTCTGTCTAGGCATGGAGACCATGCCCCTACGGAGGGGCCACCTGAACCTGAAGTTCTGTTCCTCAAACCTGGTCAATACATTGCGGCCTCTGAACGAGCTAACTACATGTTCAAGCCCGAGTTTATACAGGAACTACGAACGGAGTGGGCTAAGGATGCCGAAACTCAGGAGTTGATGAGCAGAGTGCCTCCTAACTACGAGGTGCGAGATGGCCTGCTAGCGTTCAACAACCTGTAGTTTGTCCCCTCTTCCCTTCGCACTAAGGTCCTTGATTCCAGGCATAATCACCCCTCGGCGGGCCATATCGGACGAGACAAAATGTTCGAATTGGTCACTCGGGACTTCTACTGGCCTACACTCAGAAAGGATATTGTACAATTTGTCTTGTCCTGTGACCAGTGTCAATTGAACAAGGCTAGGAGACATAAGACCTATAGGTAGCTTCTTCCCTTGGAAGTCCCTTATAAGCCGTGGGAATCGATCTCCATGGATTTTATCACCGACCTTCCCTCCTCAGACGGCTATACTCAAATTTGGGTAATAGTTGATTGGTTCATGAAGATGGCGCACTTCATACCTCTTCGTACAAATGTCGACTCGAAGGAATTGGCGAGTGTTTTTATCACCCAAATTTGGAAACACCACGGCCTCCCATCCAACATACTGAGCGACCAGGACCCCAAGTTTCAAGCTTGGTGGAAAATCGCCATGGAGAACCTTAAAGTCCAACTATCCATGTCCATGGCCAATCACCCCTAAACGGATGGACAAACCGAGCGCCTGAACCAGATCTTGGAAGCCTACCTTCGAAACTATGTGACATTCGATCAGTCAAATTGGTCACAACTCCTCCCCTTAGCTGAGTTTGCGTACAACAACTCAGTCTCCTCCAGTACACAACAAACTCCCTTTTTTGCCAACTACGGTTATCACCCGTCGCTGGATGCAGTCGCCACCATTCGGTTCTACCGAGGATCTGAGACGCTTGAAGCAAACTGGCAGGACATACGACAAAGACTCCTCACTGTCCAGAAGCGCACGGTCCAGTGGTACGACCAAAAATATGTGGCTTTCCCGGAGCAGAAACCTGGCGACCTTGTACTCCTCCGAAAAGACAACCTACCGACCCAGAAACCCTCAAAGAAACTTGACGCTAAGTACGCAGGCCCCTTTGAAGTACTCTCTAAGGTTGGCTCAAGAGCGTACAAGCTTAAGATCCCCTTCTCCTGGAAAATACACCCCGTCTTTCACGTCTCTCAGTTGGAACCCTATAAAACGTCCGAACAGTTCCCAAGGGCAGCTCCTCCAACTCCTCAGGACGACGATGGCATCCCGGCCTACTTTGTCAAAGAAATAACCAAGTGCCGGTACAACAGGAAAGGAAAACGACTCGAGTACTATGTGGTATGGGAAGGATACGCGTAGGCAGAAGCGACTTGGGAGGTGTTGGAGAACTTACTTGTCAACGGGGAACCTATCGACCAATTGACCGATTTCCGAACCAAGAACCCACACGCTGAAGCAAATGCGAAAAGGCCTGAGGGGGCTCCACCCGCAAAGCGAAGGAGAGTAGGATAGGTAGGCTGAGACCCCTTCCCACTCTATGTCAACTGAAACTCGCAAGAAAAACGAGTAGGTTGCATGGGCAGACGCACTGGAGATAACATCAGTACGGAGCGCGGACTGTCCTTTTCCCAGACTCATCCGAAATCCTCGAGGATGTTAGAGGGACTTCGAAAACAGCAGACTGGCTAACGTCTTATGTGCAATGAGGGCATTGCGCCTTAGAAGGGGCGTAGTGTTACAGTTCCAAGGTACCACGGACTTGCGTGATGATAGATGATTACCAGAATGCAACCAGTAAGTGTTACACCCATCACAGCTACCGGGCCCTGCCCGTCTCGTGTGGCTCTGCCTTATTGGACTTACATAAGTACGGCTCTGGTGCAGTGGCGCAGTCTGACAAACTAGCCACAATACCCATCCGGAACATGTGATCGGAACATCGGCACATCGCGCAAGGACTTAGTCACCCTTGTAGAACGGGCGGCCTGACCGATCGAGCCTGTTTTCGCGAGAGGACATGACATGTCAGAGGTCATGGCAATCCGTTGCTCATACATTGCTAATCTTTGCCTGCCTGAGATCCAGGTTCTTCTAGGTGATGCAAGACTTGAGATTAGTGATCGAAATATTTGTCATGGATGTTCTGCGGGGTTCTATTCCCTTCTATTTCCTTAGTCATCTATGAGTCATTTCTTAAGATGGATTGTTCTATATAAAGCGGGGCTGTTGGACGCTCTCTTGTTTTCGTCCGGTAGATGAGTGTGACCGATGGAAAAGAGTATCGACGCTCTCTTGTTCTGGTGATCACTGTTATCGATAACAACAATGAGGCCCGTATCCTTAAGGGTCTCACCATCCTCAACAAAACCCGTCGCACCGTCAAGTACATCCCCTTCGGCGCCGACACCCAATGCTCCCGATGCTCGAAGTTCGGACACCCCGTCCAGAACTGTCAATCACCTCCCTGCTGCCGACTTTGTGCCGGCCCCCACACCATCTCCGAACACACCTGCGGTGCCGCCGACTGCAAGCAACCGAAAGGCTTCGTCTGCGAGAACACTGTCCTCCGATGCGCGAACTGCGCCGGCCCCCACAAAGCAAACGACCCGATCTGTATGACGTTAATCCAGGCCAAACTTGCCGAGTCTAACAGGAAGGACAAGTCCACCACTATGGGAGGAGTTTAGTTTCCTCTTTCCTGCTTTGCTTTCTTTCTTTTTTCGCGATGTAACTAGTGTTTTTCTGCTTTGGTAAAGTGCGGAGGAGTTTGCGCGTTTCTCTTTCTCTCTCTTCTTTTATTTTCCGCTCGGTCGCGTAGTCTGCGTAGGGGGTTTTTCTTTCGTTGCTTTAAGGTTCGCCTAGCGATTGCTTTTCCCCGGTCGGCTTTTGTACGTAGTTGTCTGCGATTTCTTTTCGGTACGAGTAGGCGGAGGATGTCTTTTCGGTCAGTCAAGAGGGGGAACTTTCCGTAGTCAGGCCATCCTATTAAGTTAGCGCGTGAGCCGTCCCGCTGCGGGAAGAGTGTATTTAGTTTTTAGTAATGGGAATAGAGTTTCGACGCTCTCTTGTTGGCGCAGCAGCCGCCCGGTAGAAGAGTGTGACCGATGGAAAAGAGTTTCGACGCTCTCTTGTCGTTATCTAGTAATGGGAATAGAGTTTCGACGCTCTCTTGTCTTTCCTTCCTTGCTTCATTAGCTTCGAGACTAGCTTCGAGTCTTAAGAATATATTTCGCTATTGCCTTGCGACTTTACTTCTTTCACGTTCCATCTCTAGTAGACGTAGGAAAGCACTTGTCAGTTGAGAAGAATAAGTTGAGATATCTGAGTTCACTCAGTAACACTTACAGCTTCGTGCCTACTTGTGTTTTACTGAGCCATTCTACCTCACGAGATACGCACCGTTAATACAGGGCCCAGTAGCTGTGATGGGTGTAACACTTACTGGTTGTATTCTGGGTAATAGTCTATCATCGCGCAAGTCCGTGGTACCTTAGATATGTAATATTACGCCCCTTATAAGGTGCAATGCCCTCATTGCGCATAAGATGTTAGCCAGTCTGCTCAATTCGACCTCCCTCTAACACCCTCGAGGATTTCGGGTGAGTCTGGGAAAAGGAAAGTCCATGTTCCATACTGATGTTATCTCTGGACACGTCTGCCCATATAACATACTCATTTTTCTTGCGAGTTTCAGTTGACATAGAGTGGGAAGGGGACTCAGCCTACCTATCCTACTCTCCTTCACTTTGTGGGTTGAGCCTACTCAGGCCTTTTCGCATTCGTTTCAGCATGTGGGTTCTTGGTTCAGAAATTAACCAGCTGATCGATAGGTTCCCCATTGACTAGCAAGTTCTCTAACACCTCCCATGAGGCCTCCGCTTCCGAATAACCTTCCCAGAGTACATAATACTCAAGACGCTTTCCCTTCCTATTGTACCGGCACTTGGTGATTTATTTGACGAAGTAGGCCAGGATCCCGTCGTCATCTTGTAGTGTTGGAGGAGCTACCCTAGGGAATTGTTCTGAGGTTTTATAGGGTTCCAACTGCGAGACGTGGAAGACGGGGTGTATTTTCCAGGTGTAGGGGAGTTTGAGTTTATACGCTCTTAGACCCATCTTGGATATGACTTGGAATGGGCCTGCATATTTCACGTCGATTTTCTTGGAGTTGTTCTAGGTCAGGAGATTATCTCTTCGGAGCAGGACGAGGTTGCCAGGTTCTTGTTCCAGGAAAGCCGTATGTTTTTGATCATACTAGTAGACCGTGCATTTCTGGACAGTGAGGAGTCTTTGTCTAATGTCCTGCCAGTTCGCTTCTAAGGTTTCTGATCCTCGGTAAAACTTCAGTGTGCTGACTGCATCTGGAGATGGGTGGTACCTGTAGTTAGCAAAAAAGGGAGTTTAGTTGATGCTAGAGGAGACCGAGTTGTTGTAGGCAAACTCGGCCAAGGGGAGGAGTAGTGACTAGTTGGATTGATCGAATGTTACATAGTTTCGAAGGTAGGCTTCCAAGATCTAGTTGAGGCGCTCAGTTTGTCCATCTGTTTAGGGGTGATTGGCCCTGGACATGGAGAGTTGGACTTTAAGATTCTCCATGGCTATTTTCCACCAAGCTTAGAACTTAGGGTCCTGGTCGCTCACTATATTGGATGGGAGGCCGTGATGTTTCCAGATCTGGGTGATGAAAACACTCCCCAATTCCTTCAAGTCGACGTTTTGACGAAGAGGTATGAAGTGCGCCATCTTCGTGAACTGATCGACTATAACCCAAATTTGAGTATAGCTGTCTGAGGAGGGAATGTCAGTAATAACATATATGGAGATCGATTCCCACAGCTTGTAAGGGACTTCCAAGGGTAGGAGCAGCCCGTAGGTCTTATGTCTCTGTACCTTGTTCAATTGAAACTGGTCACAGGACAAGACATATTGTACAATGTCCTTTCTGTGCGTAGGCCAGTAGAAGTCCTGGGTGACCAATTTGAACATTTTGGCTCTTCCAATATAGCCTGCCGAGGGGTGATCATGCCTGGAATCAAGGACCTTAGTGCGAAGGGAAGAGGGGACAAACCACAAGTTGTTGAACGTAAGCAGGCCATCTCGCACCTTGTAGTTACAAGGCACTCTGCTGATCAACTCCTAGGTTTCAGGGTGCTTAGCCGATTCCATTCGTAGTTCCTGTATGAATTCGGGCTTGAACATGTAATTAGCACGCTCAGAGGCCATAATGTATTGGCCAGGTTTGAGGAACAGAACTTCGGGTTTAGGAGCCCCCTCCGTATAGGCGTGGTCTCCATGCCTAGACAGAGCATCTGCCTTGGTGTTATTAGTCCATAGGTGATACACGATCTTGTAGTTGATGCTCCTGAGCTTCTCCATCCACATAGTTTAGCGCCGAGATAAAACTCTGGTGGTCACGAAGTACTCCAGATTTTTATGGTCTGTTACAGCCATGGTACCAAAGGCCCATGCACGATGATGAGTTTAGTTAGATGAGCAACTTCCAGTAAGTACACCCCTACGCCACGCGAAAGGACCATGTGACAAAGGGCTCTACCTCTGGATGAGTCATATGTGGCGCCTCTGATGAAGATGAGTTAGGGTCTGACTCACCCGTCATCCTCTCTCAAGTGTACCTCACATGATTGGACTAACTTGAGTAACTCCCATGACTTAGTCACTCGCGGTTGGTATGACTCAAGCCAATAGAGCCAGCTATCGCGTGATGACGATCTTGCCCGAGATCGGTGATCTGAGCTCAGACCACAACGCTGATCATTTCCGTTACGACTCCTAGGAATGTTACGATCGCGTCAGATGATATTAGAATGAGTCAAGGGATTTCTAAGGGTTTCTTTCAGGTTCTGTTTCTTATATAATCTCCTTTGTACTTGATAACTCATTTCTTTGGACGGACGGATATAAAAAGGACGGCCGTTGGTCGCTTCATGTTCTTTTCCTTCCTTCTCTCTTTAGTCTACCTGGCTAGTTATGAGCCTTAAGAATATATTCATTCTTAAACAAATCTTGAACTTCTCTCTCTTCTCTACGACGTAGGAAAACGTATTTGTGGATCCAGACTTAGAACACGTTAAGATATCTGAGTTTACTCAGTAATACGTTTCTTTGTTGAGTGGCACTTGCGTTTTACCAAGCCATATTCCATACACGAAGACACCTACCGTAACATGGTCAGTAAGGACCAGGACCGGGTTTTTGGCTCCTTCACACCAATGTCTCCACTGATAATGAAGACAATCCACTATCGCTAACATCTCCTTATCATGGATCTCATAGTTTCTCTCTGCTGGAAGTATTTTGCGGGAATGAAATGTGATCGGATGTAAGGCATCAGTTTGGTGTGAGAGAACACCGCCAATGGCGAAGTCACTCGCATTAGTTTCTGCCACAAGAGGGAAGGAGGAATCGTAGTGGGTGAGAATTGGTGCTAAGGTAAAGGAGTCCTTGAGGAAGTCGAAGGCCTGCTGTTGCTTAGGCCCCCAGGTCCATGGAGTGTTGTCCTTGGTGAGGTCCGTCAAGGGTGCCGCCATCTTCGAGAAGTTGAGTATGAAGATGTAGTAGAAGTTTGCAAAACCCAGGAATGAATGAACATCAGTGACCGTTTTTGGAGTAGGCCAGTCCTTTATGGTGGCTACCTTGTCCTCAGCCATGGAGATCCCATAACCAGAGATGATGAAACCTAAAAACTCCACGCTGTGGACTGCCCAGACACACTTCGTTGTCTTCAGAGCTAACTGGTGCTGGTGCAAACGTTTCAGAACCTCACAGACTAGCTGATCATGTTCCTTAACCATTTCAACATAGATGAGGATGTCATCTTGGTAAATGATGACACCCAAGTCTAAGAGGTCTCCAAAAATGGTATTCATCATCTCTTGGAACACTGCTGGTGTATTGCAGATTCCAAAGGGCATCACAAGGTATTCGAATTACCTATACCAAATTCAGAATGCTGTTTTCCATTCATGGCCCTTCACGATGCAGATGAGGTTATACCCATTCTGGAGATCAAGCTTGGTAAACCATTTGGCTTTTCCGATGCGGTTGCGAAGTTCCCCTATAAGGGGAAGAGGGTAGCGGTTCTGAATGAGGACTTTGTTTAGGCTGCGATATTCGACACAAAGGCGTAGGGAACCATCTGCCTTCTTGGTAAACAGGATGGGTGCCCTAGCTAGAGACTTGGAGGGCTGGATCTTTCCTTCTTTTAACATGCGATCCAGATTCTCCCTGAGCGCGTGTAGCTCAGTTTCCGACAGCTTGTAAATGGGGCCCCAAGGTGGAGACATCCCTTCTTTCATATCCAAATGACAGTCCTAAGGTCAGTGTGGGGGTAGTTGCGATGCCAACCTTTCAGAGAAGACTGCGGGATAGAGTTGTTCCCACTTCTCCAGGTTAATCCTAGAAGGGTCTGAGGAGGAGGATCAGATAAAGACTTCAGCAAATTCATGTACTGGAAGTCTTGTCATAGCGGAGCACCACCTCCGCATTTCTACCATGCTAATTGGGGTATCCACCTACCCTAATAGGCCTGAGCCTCAAGCAGTGTCATTGGCATATAAATCTTCATCTTGCAAGAGCTCTCGGGTATTAACCAACTGAACCTGTGGCGCCACTAGATGCTTCTTGAACTTGTCGCTAGGAAACCCTACCAACTCAGCCTTTTCGTAATCAACAAGCAGTTCATGGTCTTGGAACCACTTGACAGGAAGGTAGATGTCGACATCCTCTGGAGTCGGCCCAACGTCAAAGTCAATGTTCTCTTTGTGATTGAGAACCTGCATTTGCAGCTTCAGGGTGTAATACCACTCCTGCTTGCAGGTGCCATCATACAAGTAAACATTGACTGAAACTGACCTTTTCTTCTTTGGGACTGGGAGCCTGTCTGATATTAGGGCTCCTATGGCTCCATTATCGAGTTTCGCTATAGCTGAGAGGCAATGGGCCCTAACACCTTCCACTTCATTAGTCCGCCACCGTAAGGTGACGGGAACCTTGACACACCTGCCCTGAACAGGGCCCTCATCCTTCACACGAGCAGAAATAGAATAAGACATGATTTCAGCAGATACGTTCCCTGATCTCTCCCGGGAATGTCGTGGCCCAACACTGCTGTACGAAAAGTTTGAAATAGAGGAATGTGGGTATCAGAGGCGATTTGAGTGCTTGGGGTGCCCACAGAAACAATAGGGTATGGTAAAGAAAGGCAGTTTGTTACATGACCCGCATGTTTCGGCCTTAAGGCCATCCTCAGACAAATAAAGAGATCTATAAAGAAACTCTAAAAAGGAAACTCGTGCTGGATAGAAAGGAGAGTTGTGTGCATCATAAGGGGCATAAGTCATGATCATAGGTCTCATAAATCATAATCAAAAGAACAAGCCTCAATACCGGCAGCCCACCCACCAAGAACAAGGGGCTAAGAAAATCCCACTTGAATACCGGTTCCAAAAGAAAGAGATAGGGTATCTTCAATGCTCCTCCAACTTTTCTTGATGGTTTCAGAATGAAGGAAAAACAAGATGTCGATTTATCAGCTCTTCAAACTATCAGGATATCCTCACCTTCTTACCACTCGTCTAGAAGTTCAATGACTCTGGCAGCCTGTTCGGTCTTCATCTTTTTTCAGGATTCACTCTTCTCCTCTCCTTCATCCTGGCCTCTCTTGCGAGAATGTCTTGACTTTTGCTGAGGGATGTCGGAAGACTTGTATTTTGCAAAACAAGTCTTGGAAGAGCAGTTCATTCAGCCACACCTCGTGCAGGCTTTGTTATCTTGCACCTACTTGAGTTCTGATCCTGTGAGCTTGGGAAGCTTACTGGAGGCTCCCTTGGTTTGCTTGGAAGTCTCAGGCTTCTCCTTCGAGTGCTGGTTGCTGGGATGTGAGGTTGGCTTCGAATCCTTCTTCTTTAGTTCGACAACCTTCCAGCGGTCTTTTCCTGCCAGCCTAGCAGCCTCCTCGATCTGCTGGCCTACTGTGAGGACCCTGTCAAACTAATCGTTCACGGTTTGGTAGCCCTCTGAGTAGTTCATGGCAATACCCATATGCAGTTTCTCGTGGAGACCCTGATTTACCCAGTCCTTGAGGATGTTATCTAGGTCAAGTACTACATCATTGAGCATTCTCATATAAATGATGTAGTCTAGGATTGGTCTGGTTTGTCTGGCTTTCACCAGAAGGGAGGTATATTTTGGCCTAAACATGTAGGTACCAAAGTTTGTTCACAGGGCTTCTAGAAAGTCCACCCAATGAGCCAAGGGTATTGTCTACCTAGCGTGGTAAACCCTCCACCAACTCATAGCATTCCCTGTGAACAGGGTTGATGCAAACTGGATCGTGACTAGATCCGAAGGGAAAAGGTGTGCCTGCAGCGCAAAGTAGGTGTTGCACTGCAACTGAAGTTTGACTATATCTTCAGTCTTTCCTCTGAATTTGTCTGGTTGAGCCAGCTTTAGTCCCTTGAAGTTGACGGTTTATGGCTGAGGGGCTTCTATCCCAGCCCTGGCCACGGTGGCATCTATCATCCTTTGGACGTCCTCTAACATGAACTGTTGTAGAGGTGGCGGGTTTGCTGATAGTTATGGGGGAAGTGGTGGAGGAGGAGGAGGAGTTGGTGATCTTCTCAGGGGAGCTCCTGACCCCTGGGCATTGAAGAGGCCTAAAAGGTTGGAAGCTGCCTTTGACCTTCTCCTCAACATGGGAATTTCCCCAGGTCCTTCCGACTCTGAAGGGGACAGGTCCAAATCGAATGGAGCCCTTCTTTTGTCCAAGTGGGCCTTAGAGAGAGCGGCATCATCCTGAGCTTCTTTGAGCTACACCAGGATTTCCCTCTTCTCTTTTCCCTAGTCATCACCCACTTGGGCCTCAGCCTTAGCCTAGGCCAAGTCAGTCTCTAATACCTGGATCCTACTTGCCTGATTCAGGCTTGCTCTTTCCATCCAGGTGATTCTGTCTTCCAGTTCCCAGTTTTCCTTTTCCTGATAGGAGATATACTCCTTATCTACCTCATCATCCTAGATTATAGTGGGCTGTGCCCATGCCGTTTCCAGCTCCTTCCTCAGTTTTTCGTTCTCATACTAGAGGTTGAAGAATTCCTGACCAAGATTCGTTTGGAGTTCTTCTCAGATCTTGGCCTCCTGAAACTTGTTCAGGTCCTTCTGTTCTTTCAGCTGCTTTATACAGGACAGAAAGATGTCTGTCGTTGTTCGGGGGAATGTGATGAGGACCGGGGGAAGATGTTTCCCTATGTCCTGGTAGGCTCAGATGGTAGAGTAGAGGATTCCTTAGATCTCCTCTTTTTGTTTTAGGAAATCATTGAAGAGCTGGTTCTTTATTTCCTCATAGGCAGCATCTCCAATGAATTCTTTAGCCTGAAAGAAGGCCACATCTAACTCAGTGAAATATGCCTTCACCTTGGACTGGTGTTGCTCCACGAAGACAATCTCTTCGGATGAGAGTATGATCGACTAGTGGAGAGAGGAAGAGGCCCTAGTCTGAGTGGAACCAGGTCTCTGAGGGTAATCGAGCATCTTGAACTCATAAAGAGTAAGAGTGGTTGCAGGATCAGTTATAGGTTGATCTTGACTAGCCATGACTTAAGAATATAGTGTTAAGGGTGCATATCTCAGGAGGTAGAAGGGTGAGGATGGTCTAGTGGTATGGCTGTCCTGGTGTCATTGTGCGGTAACGTGCAAGGTCATGGGTTCAAATCCCACTCATCCCATTCCATACCACGAATTACCGGTTGGTTGCGGGTTTTGTAGCATAAGCGAGTTTTCCCTGACCGTACAGGGTTGCCTAATTACTGGTTCAGTCCCTGTAAGCGAATGCGACCGATGACCACAATGGCTGTATGAAGGGTTACCCTGACAGCGCTTAGCGAGATCGCTCCT
>JABYPW010001270.1:0-16520 GCA_016880775.1 Phymatotrichopsis omnivora
CTTCCTCTTCTTTCTTTTTTCTCTTCTTTTCCCTTTTTTTTTTTCCTTTTTTTTTTTTTTCTTTTTTCCCCCGCAATGGAATTTTGATTGCGGATCGCGCTTTGTATGTATCTTTATGGACGGATGGAAAAGTTTGGCTAATGTACAAGTACATTTACCTTGTCATGCAGCCGTCCGTCAGGTGGTCTGTTCTAAGTGTTGAATAACGGCCCTTAAACGGATTGGCGTTGGCCTAGGCTTTTTACGCGCAATAACTGCTGGAATCAGACAGCTTTTACGATTGATTCTCGAAGCTTGCGACCTAAATTCTGCGAGTTGAATTTCATGCAAGAAATGTATTATGTCATTCCGTCCCCTTTCTGGCTGATCGCGAATACTACTCATGCCGAGGAGTCACAACGATCACTCGGAAGGAGGAGCGGTTTGTACTTGGCGTCCCGGACGCCTAACTCCTTCCCACAAGCTCGGTAAAAGATGTCCCGACTACGGGTATCACAAATCGATAATCATTTAACGTAACTATTTTTAATTCTCTAAACCAGGTATTCTCCCCGGTAACAAAAAAAAACGAGCCCTAGACCTCTATTAGAAGCCTACAATGCAGTAGCTCGTAGCTCTCTCCCCCCCTCTAAAAAATCCATACTATCTACACAGCAAGGCTAAACCCCTTTGCTTCTTCATTTGCTTCCCATGCAGCTTTCACCTCCACCTCCACCTTCACCATCCCCTCCCTAGTGCTCTCAGCAAAATCAAGGATCACCTGTTCTTCCTCCTTCCTCTCCACCTTACTCCTCCTGAATATTGGCGACAATCCCTCTCCGATTCTTGCATCAACATACACCATCCGATGCACCTCTCTCGCAATATGAATTTGTTTCAGATTTGTAGTCTTCAGCACCGACATGGCCTTGCTAGGAAACATAGGGTCAAAGTGAGCATCGAAGACCTCCAATGCCTCGTACCATTGATTGACGGCGTCAATAGTGGATCGCAACTTTTTTTTTGCCATCACCTTATCGAAATCGTAAGCGGGGTGCTTCCTGATGTCATATGGATTGGAATAGGTGGTACGACGGGACGGGGTACAATTGCCGGCCCAGACACTACTCTCCGGTACATCCTCGGACGCCGAATCGCGCATGTTTTCCAAGCTATCGGCGTCGTCGGAGCCATTCCCTGAAAGCGCAGTCGCATGTTGTTCCGAAGTGCCCACTCGGCCCTTCCGTTGGTATTCCAAGAACTTCAATTTTCTCCCACATTCCCTTGATCGAAAGAGGAATTTCAATCCACCTGCAATCTCAGCAAGACTCCAAATGTCAACAACATTCACGAGAGACCACCCATTACCCTCAGCCATCGACCCCATATCAAAGCAGACAAGGACTCTATGAATAAATGTGTTGAACTCCATAGCAACGGTCGAAGCTTCCGACGCACGTGCCCACATAATGTTTGCGAGTACCAGCCCACTCATTCCTTCCCTGATACCATGCGTATCCTTGGAACAATCCATAAAACGGTCGTACAAGAACCCTGTTAGCGCGCAAATGACTCTCATATCCAACATGGTCGGCTTGGGTCTTGTCAGCTGTGCGGGTGTAAAAAGTGGAGAACGATCCTTGACTTCGCTGGATCGCAGTGGAAGTTTAGCGGGATGAGGGTCTATATTACTTAATGCCCTTCTCATGTGTGGGATGGAGTTATTAGTGATGGCCACAGGAGCAGGGTCAGAAACCGAACGATTAAATCGCGGGATTACTGGTCGAGAAGGCTCGATGGGCATTGTTGTAACGCGGTCCAAAGTCTCCCCGGGATCATTGTCTTCCATTTTTATCGGTGGAGTTTTAACGAGAAAGGGCATTGTCTGAAGTTGTCGATGATGGTTCTCGGTGGTGTGTTTGTTTCGTTTGCAGTTTGAACTTGGATTGTAGACGTCAACCGCTGTTAGGTAGGTAAGTATACTGAGCATAACACAAGTCAGAGAAGCGGAGGAATGTTGCGCAATCGAAACGAATCCAAGTTCGGCAGTCGCGTTAAGCAATGATTGGCATATCTATTCAAGTGCGCTGCGATCTCTCGCTGCCCTCTGCACGGATTTCAAGTGTAAAGCATAAAATTGAAATTAAACCCTAACCCTGAAACATGCCGAGTGAGTTACCATGAGCACATCCCCAATGGGTATTTTAATTCGCTGGGACCCACAGCTCTGCACATGGATAGCTTGAATACGTCCTGAATTCCATTGTGATTGATAGACTCTAGCAGATTTAACTTGCCCCCAAGAAACAAACTTTGTTCTTCCGACACCAGTTGAACCTCCGCCCCCTGCACGGCAATGTGAGAGGCTCCAACGCGATGGTAAATTCAAAACCACAAGTACAGTCCCGATTGGCTTGATCAAAGTGCTTCTAACAGTTATCACGCTATTCTACAATGATTTCTCTGCCGGAAATTCAATATCTCCGAGCCATTCCGGATCCCAATTGTCATGTGGCAAGTCGCAGATAGCCCGTTTTGTCGTATCGCGCATTTCCAGCTGCGACTGTGTGTAAGAAGAAAAGACCGGTGTCCTGTCAAAGTCTAAAGCGGTTTCAATACATGTAACCGGCAAGCGAGGAAAGCGAACACTCTTTTTGATACCCTGGATGGTTTCTTTGCCAGGCTGGCGCAGAATAGATTTGAGGGTAGTGGACGGCGCCATGAATTCTCTGGATGCGTTTGAAATCGGAAAGGCAGCTAGAAGGAGTAAATGAGTAAAATAAAAAGAAATGTAAGAAAAGAATACACAGTCAATGCGCGCTGAGTCCGACAATGGAACTCTGAAGTCCGGAGACGCACCTTTAGTTTCACCTTTCCAGAAGGTGATAATACGTTGGGGGTAAAGCGACTCCAAAAAAAGGTCAGCAATCCTAAATAATTATAAGTATAGAATTCATACCGGGGGGTTGTTAAAACACTGGTTATATAATCAAATATGGTTTGTACAGTACAAGTGGCCGATAGAAAAATGAAAAGAAAAAATGAAAAAGAGGAAAAGAAAAGATAAGGGGAGAGAAGGGAAGTAAAGAAAATAAAGAAAATAAACGGAAAGGAAAGGAAAGGAGAAGGACAAAACAGGAGATTCCCGAATGGGGAAATGACGACACCAAACAACGTACCGGTCAAGAAGATATCGGCCCAGTAGTTGCAAGAAACTGCTTGAAGAAAAATGAGATAACCACTTTGTAAGTCTGTCCATGCAACACCCCTATAAACGGCGAACAAAAAAGGAGGAGAGAGAAAGGAACGGAAAAACTGAAATAACTGGTGCACAAATCGACGTTGGGGAGAAAAAAAGTACCGAGCCAAAACAAGATAGCCGCAAAATTGGGCGGAAACAGGAGTGGAAAAAGAAGGAAAGCATGTACAAAAAAACGGAAATGTCGAAAGAGCAAGGGAAGGGGAGAGGGAAAGTATGAGGGAAACGCGAGCTCGAAAGAAGCGAGTCCAGCCCTGTTCAGAAAAGTACAGCAGCTCTTCTGTGGGGTCTTTCCACGCCTCTTTTCCGCGTCCTCAGAAGCTTGTTCACACATACGTTTTAAAGCAGACTCGACATTTGTGAGGTGGGTCGTTTCCCACTTCTTAGCTGTTTTCCGCTCATAACTCGTTTTCGACACCCTTGTTTTTTGGTTCCTATATTTTATATTTTTGTGTTGCCGTTCACATATTTGTGGCGGTGGTTGTTTTACTGAGGTACATAAAGTTGACTACATGTGGTCCAGAAACTGGTATTTTACTCTTCGAGCTCATTCTGCTGCCCTTTTTGAAATTTCGACATTGATACGTGACATTCAGATAAAACGTCGATACTATACTTACAAGAAGACGAAAAGGGAATAAAAAGTAATGAAATGTTCCAAACACTAGAAGATGTCAGCACTCATCGAACGACTGAAAATTACTAGTCCAGAACCTCAATGGTACCAAATTTCAATAGTCGTGTTGTCACCGTCTGAACACGATACTGGTATGCATTTAGTTCCTCTTCTACCCTGCCATGCTACTGTGCGGTAAAACCCCCGTTTTTTTTTGTTTTTTTTTATTTTTTTTTTTAAGCAAAGAAGTGTCAACAAAAATTGCAACTAAAGGAATGGAAGGTTACTGCCCCGCCCCTCGGTGGCCCTCGTGGTTTTCGCAGATCGCTTACACTGAACCCGCATGCAGTCACCCTTTCGTCGTAGGCGGGGAACCGCACGCCTTTCGCTGGCGAACTTCCAACTCACCTCCGAACCTCTCACACGCAACGTTGACGAAATATGTCGCATCAAAAGAAGAACAATGATGTCTCGGATCCACCTGGAGGAAACGTATTCACGTTCAATACTGAACAGTCAGAGGTTTCATATGTGCCCTATGAAATCTATACGCAATGGTGTGTTGCACAACTTTCCCAAGAATCTCAAATCCCCAACCAGCAGCTACAAGTAATCGCGAGGCGTCTACCACCAGGCCTTCCGGTTACGGATAATTTATCGACTCATTCTAATATTGCTCTCGATAACGGAGCGATTGTCTCTCATGAGATGAATTTTCCGAGCACCTCCTCTGCTAATGCTACTTTTCTGGGCTTCAATGGGCAAGGTATCGGTAATCCCTTAGCCATGAATGGTCTTGGGGATTTGCACATTGTTTCTCCATACGAACTCGGAGGCCATGGTGCGAATATGCCGCTCCCAGCAACGCCAATTCCTGATGCTTTGCCTCCCCCCAATTCATATATGGCTGCAAACTTGACAAGCCACCTCACATCTCCAGCGGAAAAACCCTATCCAGAATATCTATCACAACAAGATCCTAGATGTCCCAAGCCCTCCGGTTCTCAAGAGGTGACGTCCACAGGAGCTGTCCCTTCGTTGATCTACGATAACGACACGCCGGTCGCAGATAAATCTTCTGGTAGTACCCGGAAGACATCCAAGATGAACCCACTGGCTCCTGTTTTTGAGCTGAGAAAGCAGAATCTGGAGGAGGTTGGTAGTGGTAGAATGCTAAATGCTGAGCTGAATCTAGTGAACGTTCTCGAAGGACCCGTTGGAAGAGGAAAGCCATTACTTAATGCTGAGGAGCAAGCTGAGGAGCAGAACGACGAAGAGGAAGACGAGGAACATCCTGAGGAACACCTTCAGTTGTCGAAAGTGCGCAAGTCCGTTGATACCAGCGGGAAGAGGAAGCGTTCAAGGAAGTGTCGGAAGTCCAGTACCGCAGATGCTAAGAATCAAGGTAAAATTGAATCTGGTAATGCCGACGGAGCTTCTATCAATTATGGAATCTCCGAAAACTCTCGTATCAACGTTAGCGCTCATGAGCAACCTAATTATGACTATGGAAAGCAAGGAATACCGTCATTTCATCAAGGTGCCAATGCTGAAACATACGTCGGGGGATTCTCCGGGTTCTCTAGATTCCCTGGAATTCCTACAAGCCCCGGTATAAGCAACAGCAATGTCTACGGACACACATTCCCCAACCTTACTTACTCTCAACAAGGACTTGCTGCAATAAGCAACGATACAATTATTCATCACGCGATGAGTAATTACGCATACCTAAGAAGCAAGGCGTATGACTCATTTCCCGGAAATAATTCAATGAATTATAATAATCGCACTGGAAATATCAGTCAGTATGGACGTCACAATAAAGGATCCCCCGCAGTACCTGGGAACCTTCACAGAAACAACTTCCATGCACCTTATCTGCCCAACTTTGGCTATTCTCAGCAAGGACTTTCTGCGTTGCGTCAACGTGCCCACTTACCAGATTTCGCTTATGATTCTCTTCCAGGAAATAGCTTCGACAGCAGATTTGTTTATTTGCTCCACCCGCTCCCTCTCGATTTTTCGCAGACCCCCATCTTGGTACGTCCGGTTCCGTTAAAATATTTATAGTTTTTATTTCGCTTTTTCTCTTTTAATACGGATTATAGGAAGAAGCTTCTAAACCGGTTGTGGAGGAGAGGGAGTCATACGCGGACAAGATGGAACGATGGATGGATTTCGGCGACGACGAGTTCGTCCCGGCAGGCTTGAAGTAAGCGGTTTCAGCTAATAAAGGGTATGCGAGGAGCTTGCATTGCCCAACTAACTGAAAGAACTTTCACGTGGCCGTTGGTATCGATTCTGAATGTTAATATCAAATCTCCTCCAATTCCTTTCCAGTGTCATGCCTCATATTTAAATTTCTTGTACGTAAGTTACGTAATACAATTTCTTTGTGTTTGTCTCTTTCTTTCATGCAAAAATGTGACTTCAATCACTGGAATTACTTAGCCAGAAGAAATCAAAATATAATACCTGAATACGTATTTCCCACGTTAAGCACTTATATGGCATATTTTACCCGGATGCATCCCAATTTACTCATTTATGTATGTAATAGCATATATCGCAGGATACCTTTGATCTCGGGTAGGCGGCATGTTGTAAATGGCAATTGCGAACACTCTACTTTTATGGATGCCTCTATACCAGCACTCCCCTCTCTCTTTTCAGGCCCATTTGGTTAAACAGTGGTAACAGTTTTGATACTCTGAGTCCAAACCTAGCCATGCTAGTGGAAAACATCTACAATGTGAAATTGTGTCCTGCCTGATGGGAATGGTAATAGGCCATTCTGCAAAAGTCCATGGACATTAAAGTGCTAGCAATTATTCACTTCTGAGAATTCCAAGACCTTATATCCCTGCTAGTATGTGAGTAATACTTTATTCCTATTTGTATGTGAGTAGGCCTACATAGGGTATAGTTCCTTGGGAATTCTGCTCTGATAAAATTTTTAGTACAATTCTATAGGTAATCTAGGGTTAGCCAATAAGGTAGACAGGCCTCTCAATCCTCTCTTCTCCCCCCCTCCCCCCCCCTTACATTCCACCCTTGGCTATTTCGAATATTTCACCTACCTTTATGATAGCACAATACCCCACTTACCTGATAACATCTCACTTAATCACATCACTACCTAGACCTTATATAGAGGTTAGTGCATAGCATACAGGCTGAGCTAAATCCTTAAGCAAGAAATCATGGTCACAAGAATATCATATAATAATACTAACCCACCTCCTCTCAACACCACCTACCCCACCACTACCAATCCTACCAATTGCACCCTTTCTAACCCTATACCTAATATCAGGTTTATTCACATGAACCTCAAAGCACCCCTAGGAGACTAGAACACTAACTACTATCTCACTAAATCCTAAGTTGAAGAACTAATAATGAATGTAGAAGAATAACTACTAGACTTTGACCCCAGCACCCAAACGTTCTATAATACTAACACCTAATAGATACCTATACACTAAAGTACTATAGAGGCCATGATTAGTCCTACCCCCTACCAGCCTTCCCCCCTACTAGCCTACTAGAGCACAGCTGAAGCTATCAACCTTTTCTTAAACTACCCCTCCTAATAGTCTACTATCCCTAATAGCACATAGGTACTAGTCCCTAACAATCCAGCTATTATAGAAATCAACTCTAGATGTAGCTCTAGAAGCTTACTCTTTTCTGCCCTAAGATCATCATCTAGAATCCTAGGTATAGGATCTAACATATCCAAGTATACAACTAATAACAGCGATACTAACTTATAAAAATCTACTGTAACCATAGTTCTAATTCACAAAAGAAAGAAAAGATAAATAGAATAAACCCTAGCCCCCCCAATCTCCTATATTCCCTAAATGTTAGCCTTTGAACTCGCAAATATAGTAAACAATGAATAAGTTAAACTCTTCCAATATATAATTATGGATAATAAAACCAACATAGTGCAATTCAACATAAAAGATGCTTTTGCTAAAAATGTTCAACATTCTTAACTATGTCTAGAGAAAATTTAATATAATCTATGAGGATCTATATGAGGACCACTAAGAGAACTATAACCTACACCACAGAATAGATGCCCAAGTTAGCAAAATAATATACCTTCACATGACTATTAATGAACTTAAAAATAACAAAGCTTTGGTTGCACCTACTACCCCCATCCTACAAATCCTAAAAAAGGCTAATAATGTGGTAAACATGACCCCTACAACCCTAGCCCCTATATAACAAACCCTGTCAAATCTAACCCTAACTCCAACTATCCTAGCCTGAGTAAAGCCCTAGAATACAACCTCCAATACATTATAGATGACCTAAAAGAAGAAGAAGCAAGCTGACTAACATATGCTAGTAAGGCAGCAACTACCTACCCTGCTTACAAGCCCCCCCAAAAAACTAAGGTCAAAAACTTTTTGTAACAAGGAAGGGAATTATACTCCCCACTTAGGGAGCCTACTATAGCCACCATAGCAAGAGCTAATACCACTCAACTATGCAAAGTATACATCAAACTCCTTACTAAAAGAAAACCACTAGTTAGGTATAGAAGTATCATAGTCAGAGTTAACTACAAAGCAACTATCATTATTACAACCTTACTAACTGTACTATCTTTAGCCCTTATACTATATATATAAGACCTGGATTTCATCCCTAAAAATTACACTAGCCCAGATCTGTTTAGGGAAGGGTTTAGAGTAGCCTCTTTGATAGTAGAAATCATTATACACTCAGTCCCAATGGAAATACTTGGAAAGGTCCCTGCTCATACAATAGCGAAATAACTATTTAAGGCAGCAGAGATTGAAATCTAAGGAGTAAGATATCTTAAAACCAAAGAATAAAGAAAAAATAACCCCTTAGGAGGAGTATTTATAGCTGTGGCCATTAGACTCCTAGTGTTACAGCCACGGTACCAATAGCCTATACGCGATAATGAGTTTAGTTACATGAGCAACTTCCTGTGAGTATACCCCTGCGCCACATGAAAGGACCACATGACAAAGGGCTCTGCCTCAGGATGAGTCATATGTGGCACCTCTGATGAAGATGAGTCAGGGTCTGACTCACCTGTCATCCTCTCTCAAGCGTACCTCACATGATCGGACTAACTTGAGTAACTCCTGTGACTTAGTCACTCACGGTTGGTATGACTTAAGCCGATCGAGCCTGTAATCGCAAGATGACGATCTTGCCCGAGATCGGCCATCTGAGCTCAGACCACAATGCTGATCATTTCTGTTATGACTCCTAGGAATGTTAAGATCGCGTCGGATGATGATGGAATGAATCATGAGGTTTCTAAGGCTTTCTTTCGGGTTCTATTTTCTTATGTAATCTCCTTTGTCTTTGATGACTCATTTCCTTGGACGGAAGGGTATTTAAGAAGATGATTGTTGGTCGCTTCATGTTCTTTCCTTTCCTTCTCTCTTCAGTCTATAGACTATCTACGAGCCTTAAGAATATATTTGTTCTTACTGTCGAACTTTGCTTCTCTCTCTTCTCTTCAATGTAGGAAAGTGTATTTGTGGATCTAGACTTAGAACACATTGAGATATCTGAGTTTACTCAGTAATACATTTCTCTGTTGAGTGGCACTTGCACTTTACCGAGCCATACCTGAAGACACCTACCATAACACTATATTCTTAAGTCATGGCTAGCGAAGACACCCCTATACCTGACTTTACCATGGCACTTGCCCTCTATGATGGCAAGACACTCACCAAACTGGGCCAAGCACCCTCAATCACCACACGATGAGGGAGGAAACTGCTCAAAATAACAGTTGAACTCGACGAGGCGGGTCAGAAGTTTGTTGACAAGCACCAGTCACACATAATAGCCAACTTCGTTGAGTTGGACACTGCTTTCCTGGAAGCCAGGGACTTCATAGGAGATGAAGCCTACCAGCAGGTCCATGCCCAACTCCTTAAGGACTTCCAGAAGCAAAAGGAGGAAATACAAGGAATTCTCTTCTCCACTATCATGACATACAAACAGATGGGAAAAAGACTTCCTCCTGTTTTGGTATCCTTTCCCCTGAGAGTCACCAACATCCTCCTCAAAGCAGTCAATCTCCTAAAGGAACAATGAAAGGAGAACAAGTTCTAGGCTGTGAAGATCAGGGAACAACTTGAAGCGGAGTACTCCTTTCAAATGGGGAAACTCCAGGACGAGATCCAAACCCTGAGGAATGAACTACAGATAGCTCATCATGCAGTCCAGCTTGAGGAGGACTCCCAATTATTGGTGGAACTCCAAACAGACCTGAACCGAACTAAGGATGCCAATATGGCCCTTAACTCAGAAGTTTTCACCCTGAGGAACCAGCTCTAATTTGCCCAGAAGGAATTGGAAATTCTAGGTTAAGCTACTCAGTCCCAAGCCACTCTGAACAAAAGAATTGCGGAGCTGGAGGCTGAGTTGGCAGAAGCCAAGGAAGATGCTGTTCACTATCATGATCTCTATGTAATGAACCGTGGTCATGTACTTTCCTAATTGTTGTATTCTCCTTATGTTAGTGGTGTTCTTTGGAATCCCGCGTTACGAATCATGAATTGTCACTCGGTCATGTATGGTCACTCATGTTTAGCTGTCTGCCTTGCGGAGGTCATGAGAACAGTGTTTAGATTGAATGACGCATGGGAAAGGGTCATGTGGACAGAACAGGTTTTACAGAGACTGCTCTAGAAGGGAGGCAGTGCTCTTGGCGATTGGTATAAAAGAGAAGGAAATCTCGCGGTCCTATATTTCTTTCTCTTTCTTCTTCACGCAGTATCTTAAGTATACACCTCAGGAATAAAGAGTTATTCCCACAAACCTTCAGCACTCCATTGCTTCATGCGCACCTCTTGAGTCCTCTACAGAGTTGTGTATCTTCTTCTATCCTGATTTACCCAAAACCCCCGGTACAGACTGAGCTTCAGTTGTATCGCTGAAGGAGTTGTCCTTTACACTCTACCGACAATACAAGAGACCGATAGATTCAGCAGTGTCTCCAATGCAGTCCGCTATGGAGGAAACAGTCCCTTTGAGCCCAATAGTTTAGGAGACTGAACCTCTTTACCCCCTGCACAGAAGAAGAGGGGTTCCTGACCTAGCAAGATTCGGGGAAGCGGGCCCGTCAAGATGGAGGAGATCACTAACAAAGTCATCCTCTCCTCTACCACTTCCCCCAAGACCTCAGGCAGAGAAACCTCTCTCCAGGAAGGACGTCGAGGAAATCCTGAGGGAAGTACTAGCCAAGGTAGTGCCTCCCTAGCCTCCAGCTCCCCCTAGACCTGAGGCAACTCCAGCACCACCACCACTGCAGCAACTGTCCCAAACCTTTAAGGGACCCAAACCACCAATGCCTGATAAATTCTCCGGAAAGGCGGAGGACATTTTTAAGTTCCAGCTCCCACTGGAAACTTATTTCATCCTCCAACCTCAAGCCTTTCCTACCGACATCATTAAAATTCAGTATGCCTTGACGCTTTTGACAGGCAATGCACTGAGTTGGTGGAGAATTAATCACACCAGGTGGATGAACCCTATGGCCAGATGGGAGGATTTCCTGGAATCGATAAGGACCAACTTTAGAGCCTACACCTTGCGACTGAGCTATATTACAATGTTCACTAAGGCGAAACACACTGGACCCATACTGGAGTTCATCACCTACATGAGAACTCTCAACATAGTGTGTATGTATAATGAAGGCTACCTAAAGGACTGGGTCAACCAGGGACTCCATCCCACCCTCAGAAAAGCCATGGCCACTAGTTATAACCGCAACTATCAAACCACGCAGGAATGGTTTAATCAGGTTATCACAGTGGGCTAACAAATGGAGGAAGCAGCCAAAGCCCTTGGAGAAACCCTGTGGCCACAGCAGAATGACATAACAGCCCCTGCCAAAGCTAAGGAGAAGTCAAAATCCTCCAAAGGAAAGGGAAGAGCAGACAAACCCGAAAGATCCAAGTCAGACTCGAAGCTGGCCCCCACTAAGCTCCCATACCTAACAGGAACGGAACTTAAGTGGGCAAAGGAAAACGGCGCCTGCCAAAAATGCGCTAGAATGGGCTACAAGGCAAATGAGTGTTTCGCCTACAAAAAGGCAGAAATCCCTTCCTCAACACAGCACTCCTCAAAGAGGAAGAGGGATGACAAGGATGACGAGAAGTCTGAAACCTCCAAGAAGACCAAGACTGAGACCGGAGGATGTGTGGTAGAACTTCTAGATACCTAGGTGGATGGTGACGACATACCAATGGTTTGAAGAGCCACAACTCGACGACCTATTTCTTTTGTTATTTCCTTTATTGAAGAAACTTGAAAGGATGTACCCCAATAAAATATCAAATTCATTAGGAGCCAGTGTTCCAGGGATTTTCCTAGCCCTGGTTCTTGGTGGGTGGGCTGCCAGTTAAGTGGCTTGTATTCCTAGTGATAATTGATGACCTCATGACTCACGACTTATGATACCCATGATGCATGAATTCCCTTTCCTATAGACTGTACAAGTATCTTCATAGATCTTAGTACTTAATGTTTATTGCTTAGTTTTTCTTTACCTCTTTTGCCTGCCTGAGGATGGCCTTAAGGTTGAAATACGTGGGTTGTATAGCAGTGCTGACACTCTTTATATCTCTCCTTGCAAATCCCATCTCTGTGTCTTCCTCACACTGCAAAACATCACACATCTACTTAGGTACTACGACGTCTGGCCACGACATTCCCGGGAGAGATCAGGGATCCTATTCACAGAAACACTATGACGACCATCACCTCAAAGACCGAAGGCCCCAAGTAGGGGAAATGCATCAAGGTTCCAGTGACGCTTTGCTGGCGCACCTCTGTCAACCATGAAATGGTCACCCACTCAGTTACCGCCACTGCCAAACTCGACAATGGTGCTACAGGAGCTCTTATCTCAGTTAGACTCCCGGTCCCCAAACGCAAGTGACGGGTACCTATCAATATCTACATATACGATGGGACCTGCAACCAAGAATGGTACTACACGCTGAAGTTACAGATGCAAATCCAAAACTATAAGGAAAACATCGACTTTGACGTAGGACTGACACCTCCCGATGTCGACATCTACCTCCCTGTGAAGTGGTTTCAAGATCATGACCCCACAGTGGACTACGATAGGGTAAAGTTAGTGGGTTTCTACTCTGACAAGTGCAAACATCATCTTGTTACACCCCAGGTCTCCATGGCTTCAGCCCATGAGATCCTGCAAGATGATGATTTCCATACCAATACAGCAGTTATGGGTGGAGGATTACTCGGGTGGGTTGACACACCCATCAGTCCAACCGAGACACTGCGATGGTGCTCGGCCATGGCAAGACTGCCGTTGGAAGATTCCACGGAACTCTTCCTGCGTTCCTCATCCATCAGCGCTTCAGACCATAACAAGTTGGAACAACTATTCCCCAAAGTTTTCTCAGAGCAGTTAGCATCTCAACTGCTACCTTACCGAGAATGGGACATGAAGTTACCGATGAAATAAGGAGCCCAACCCCCTTGGGGACCCATTTATAAACTCTCTGAGATGGAGCTAAAGGTCCTGAGAGAGTACATCGATACCATGCTTAAGGAAGGGAAAATAAGACCTTCCAAGTCCCTAGCTGGTGCTCCGATCCTCTTCGTCAAGAAAGCTGATGGATCCCTCTACCTCTGCGTCGACTATCGAGGACTCAACAAAGTCCTCATTTAGAACCGATACCCTCTTCCCCTCATGGGCAAGCTTCGCAATAGAATAGGTAAAGCTAAAATCTTTACCAAGCTCGACCTTGAAAACGGATATAACCTCATCCTCATTGCCAAAGGGGATGAGTGGAAAACTGCCTTCTACATAAGATACAGACAGTTTGAATATCTTGTCATGCCATTCGGCCTTTGCAACGCCCCCGCCATCTTTTAGGAAATGATGAACACCATTCTCCGTGATCTACTTGATGTAGGTGTTATAGTCTACCAAGATAACATCCTCATCTATGCAGAAACCCAATAGGAACATGATCACCTAGTCAAGGAGGTTCTTTCTCGGCTAGACAGACATCAGCTAGCCTTGAAACCCTCGAAGTGCCATTGGGCGGTCGACAAAGTCGAATTCCTAGGGTTCATCATATCGGCTCAAGGGGTTGAAATGGCGAAGGACAAAATCCAAATGGTTCTGGAATGGCCAACTCTGAAAATGGTCACGGATGTCAGGTCCTTCCTCAGCTTCGCAAACTTCTACCGAGTCTTCATCAAAAACTTCTCGAAACTTGCGTCGCCTCTCATGGACCTTACCAAGAACGATACACCATACAAATGGGGAAAGGCTCAAGACGATTTCTTTTCAGACCTCAAGCACTGCTTCACCTCTGCACCCATTCTCTCCTATTATGACTCCAGCATTCCTCTCCTTGTGGAAACCGATGCTAGTGACTTCGCGATCAGCAGGGTCCTTTCTCATCAGTTCCCCGATGGCTCCCTGCATCCCATTGCCTATTTCTCATGCAAGATGCTTCCCCCGGAGCGCAACTACGAAATTTATGACAAGGAAATGCTAGCGGTCTACACCTGTCTATATAAGGAATGGAGGCACTGGTGTGAAGGTTCCCTATCCCCTGTCTTGGTACTGACGGACCATAAAAATCTGGAGTACTTCGCCACAACAAGAGTTCTGTTGTGCAGGTAGGTAAGGTGGATGGAGAAGTTAGGAACGATTGACTACAAAATTGTGTGCAGGCCCGGTATTAAAAACACCAAGGCCGACGCACTATCGAGATGTGGAGACCACGTCCCTACGGAGGGGGCACCAGAGTGTGAACTCCTTTTCCTCAAACCAGGACAGTATATTGCGGCCTCTAAAAGGGTTGCCCTTAACATTCATCCTGAGTTCATAGAGGATCTTCGTCATACCCTGGTCTCTGACCTGGAAACCCAGGAACTTGTCAACAAGCTTCCGTCTGGCTACGAAATTACAGATGGTATGCTCCTCTATAATAACCTGTGGTTTGTCCCCTCGCACCTCCACACTTCGGTCCTGAAGACATGGCATGATCACCCAACAGCTGGCTATATTGGCCGAGACAAACTATACAAGCTCGTCACATGGGATTTTTACTGGCCCACACTCTGAAAGGATATAGCCGAATACGTCACAGCTTGCCACACTTGTCAAACGAACAAGGCCCATCGACACAAGGCTTATGGCCAGCTTTTGCCCCTAGAGCTCCATCATCGCCCTTGGGAAAGTATCTCCATGGACTTCATCACCGAACTTCCTCCCTCAGATGGTCACTCCCAAATATAGGTTATAGTAGACCGCTTCTCGAAAATGGCATATTTCATCCCTCTCGGCACTAACATAACCTCGAAGGATTTAGCAAACACCTTCATTCAAAAAATCTGGAAACACCATGGCCTTCCAATCAATATAATCTCTGACTGAGACCCTAAATTTCAAGCTTATTGGAAGGAAACTATGACCGCCCTAGGTGTGAAATTGTCACTGTCAACCGCAGCACACCCGTAAACAGATGGCCAGATGGAACGGCTAAACCAAATCCTTGAGGCATACCTCCGGAACTATGTCACCTAGGACCAGACTAACTGGGCGAGTCTCCTGCCTTTGGCGGAATTCGCCTACAACAACTCGATCTCCTCCGCCACAGGTCAAACACCCTTTTACACCAACTACGGTTACCACCCATCACCAGATGTGGTATCCACAATCAAGACCTACAAAGGATCCCAGGAACTCGAGCACAACTGGAAGGACGTTCATGCCTGCCTGCTAACTATTCAGCAGCGGGTGGTCAAATGGTACGAGGCCAAACACTTCGAGTTCCCTGAACAAATGCCAGGATCCCTTGTCCTTCTAAGAAAAGACAATCTCCCAAACCTAAAACCCTCGAGAAAACTTGACGCCAAATTCGCGGGCCCCTTTGAAGTCATTTCCAAAGTTGGACCCCAAGCGTACAAACTAAAGCTCCCCTTCAACTGGAAAATCCATCCAGTTTTCCACATCTCTCAGCTCGAACCATATAAAACGTCTCCCCAGTATCCAGCACCAGCTAGACCAACCCTGGAACTTGACAACGGTGAAGAAGCCTACTTTGTTGAAGGGATCTCAAAGGTTCGTTTCAACTGTCAAAGAAAATAGTTGGAATACTTCATTTTATGGGAAGGATATCCGTACGATCAAGGTACTTGGGAACCACTAGACAACTTGTTGGTAAATGGAGAACCGATCGACGCATTGGTCAAGTTCCGAAATGACCACCCTTACACCAAGGAAAATGCCAAGAGACCTGAGGAGGATAGGTCACGACTCAAGCGGAGAAGGGTTTAGATAGGCAAGTCCCCTTTACCCTTCACACAAGAGGCTGTCAGTCATAGTCACATAGACTTAAACCTCTTCACTCTCAAGGGATAGGATATTCACTCGCATTATTGGGGAACGATCTGAAAACCTCTTGTGACCAGTCTCTCATCAGGACATTAGCTGAAGAAAATACGATATGCTAATGACTCTATGTGTGTGAGGGCATGCACCTTTATGAGGGGTGTAGTGTTATAGCTACGGTACCAATGGCCCATGTGTGATAATGAGTTTAGTTACATGAGTAACTTCCTGTGAGTATACCTCTGCAC
>JABYPW010001271.1:0-16509 GCA_016880775.1 Phymatotrichopsis omnivora
CCAAAAAAAAAAAAAAAAAAAAAAAAAAAAAGTGTCCATAGCAAACTAAAGAATGCAAAATCCTCGATTCCCCTTTGTTTTCTCAGGGATGAGTGGATGGGCTGGATCGGATGACGATTCCCTTTCCTTTACCCTTGCTCTGTGAAATGCGACTCCGAAAAGTTGCATTCTTCTTCTTTTCGCCCAGTTCACCAGACATTTTTTAAGTTGCGGTTGCCTGTTTTGGCACATGTCTACCGATGAGAATGCGATATTCTCAACCGATACGGCTTCTGGATCTTTGGGGTTGCCATAAGTGAAGATGTATCCGTCGCGCCTGTATTCTGAAACAAATTCTAACCCTTAATAATGTTCATTGGAGTAACGGCTTAAATAATGGTGGAATGCTCAGGCAGAGTTCCGCCCGAATCGTCTTTCTTGCCATTCGGAGAATGTATAGCTAGACGAACAAAAAAAAAAACAAAAAAAAACAAAAAAACGATTGGAGAAGCAATTATTACACTGGAGTACATGACTGCATATCCCTCGATGAGTGATATTGCGTGATGAATAAGTGAGTTCTGTATCTCGAGAGGATACGTTTGATTTATTCACTATATCTAAGCGCAGATAACACTTTGCAGAATGTAGATAGGAATGGCATTTTCGTGATTCGAAATTCACGGATAACTGCAGTGCAAGCAACTTGCTTAATCTCCGTTCCAACTTCCCGATTGATTGTCACAAGTAAGCAATTGTCAGATCTAAATATTCTCGTATTTTTAGCAAGCGAGTTCTAACAAAATATCGAGCAAACAGCAGGTATATAAGCCTTAAAAGCATTAGGAGGGACAAAATAGGTAAGTGACATCGTGTTTTTTAAACTATGAAAAAAAGGACAACCACAAAAGAATATTGGAAAACACTAGAAAATGAAGAAGTCACAATCCACGCACTTGACGACACCGCTATTTATTCCGATACAAAGTAACAAAAAAGAAAGCGGCCAATGCGAAAAAACATAGTAAGGAACCTTTATTTCCCAGCTCCGATTCCCCATTTTGTCCCACCAACGAAACTTTATAGACCAATAACTGCCCTCCTTTTGCTTACCCTATTGCCATACAATCATATCGACAAGGAAGATTGAAATTACCACTCGACTGGCCCGAAAATATTACTTTGCTTAGAAGCACCTGTAAAATTGTTAACATTTCATAATCCAGCTTAAACGCAACCAATGTTTGGATAAAAGAGTTACATACTTGCGGTGGACGATAGAGGGTCCGCTCTCATCGTACTCCTGCTTTGAGATCCACATTTGCTGGAAGGTGGAAAGAGAGGCAAGGATAGATCCTCCGATCCACACAGCTACAAACGGTCAGCCAATGCATCAACCGGAAATGAAGGTAACTTACAGTATTTCCTCTCCGGAGGAGCAATGATTTTAACCTTCATTGATGAAGGCGCAAGAGAAGTGATCTCCTTCTGCATACGGTCGGCAATACCAGGGTACATGGTGGTACCACCGGACATAACAATGTTTCCGTACAAGTCCTTACGGACATCGACGTCGCACTTCATGATGGAGTTGAAGGTGGTAACATGGATACCACCAGATTCAAGACCAAGGACGGAAGGTTGGAAGAGAGCTTCGGGGGCACGGAAACGCTCATTTCCAATGGTGATAACCTGACCGTCAGGAAGTTCATAAGACTTCTCCAAGCTGGAAGACTGAGAAGCAGTCTCAATCTCTTGCTCGAAGTCGAGAGCAACATAGCAAAGCTTCTCCTTAATATCACGAACGATTTCACGCTCGGCGGTGGTGTTGAAAGTATAACCACGCTCAGCGAGAATCTTCATGAGGTAGTCGGTAAGGTCACGGCCAGCCATGTCGACACGGGAGATAGCATTGGGGAGGGCAAATCCTTCATAAATGGGCACAACGTGAGTGACACCATCACCGGAGTCGAGCACAATACCGGTGGTACGACCGGAAGAATACAGAGAAAGGACAGCCTGGATAGAGACGTAGAAAGCAGGGGCATTGAAAGTTTCGAATACAATCTGTGTCATCTTCTCACGATTCGACTTGGGATTGATGGGAGCTTCGGTCAACAACACAGGGTGCTCCTCCGGTGCCACTCGAAGCTCGTTGTAAAAGGTATGGTGCCAAATCTTCTCCATGTCGTCCCAGTTCGTAACAACACCGTGCTCGATAGGGTACCTCAACGTCAAGATACCACGCTTGGACTGAGCCTCGTCTCCGACATATGAGTCCTTCTGGCCCATACCAATCATGATACTACAAGCCTCCAGGAGTTAGCTCATTTACTGCATCAGAATGCTTCGCCGTCACGTCGGAGGTAATGGCTGCAAGCCTGAGAGTGCACCAAGATGCTGAAGAGTCGGGGACGGAAGATCTTTACCCATGGTGACGAGGACGTCCAACGATAGAGGCTGCATCGTCACATTAGCCACAATGTAACACAAATAGCAGGGGACAAAGTCTGGTCCAAGGAAAGGGGTCACTTACGGAAAACAGCTCGAGGAGCATCATCTCCAGCGAAACCGGCCTTGCACATACCCGATCTAAAGTGGTCATCAGTTAAGCTTTCAAAATTGGTAATTGATGTCTTGGAATACGTACCCATTGTCAATGACGAGCTAGAGGGTGCGAGATAACAGTTAGCTTGCTATCACCCCACCACAGCAACATTGAGAGGTCAGGACAGAGGGAATAGAGTGAGAAACATACGGCGGCGACTTCGTCTGTTCAGGGTATTGGTGGTCAGCTGCTGGATACAGAAGGCGGGCAGTTCTTGGATGAAGCAGAAGGGAAGGGAGGTTATTTGGAGGGAGCACTTATAACTGACCTTCCATTGTTGCTATAAATGTAGTGAATATGAAATACTAAGGAATTCGTTGAGGACGTAAAAGGTGGCAGTAAGGGGAAGGGTGAAGAGATATCGTGGAATGGAAGTAACTGGGAAACTGGCTACTCTGGAATAGGGGTTATGGAGGGCTTTTGTAGATGGAGTGTGGTGATGAGCAGGAGGGGAAGAAGGGGTAGAAGAGAGGAGAACGCACACCCCGACCGGTTGACCAGCCTTGGTCAGGGGCTTGGCGCACGGGCGAGGTTTTGGCTCTTGTGGGCAAATCGCTTACCTGTTTGGGCCGAACGTGCCCGACGAACGCTGACGCGGAGCCGCTGACTGGCTGGAGCCCAGAATCACCGCCACAACACCATACACGTATGCTGGTTACATGTATTCATCATTTCAGCAAGCACTGTTGCTGCCGCCGCCGCCGCCGCTCGCAGAACTGTTTTCGGTGTGCACGCATCGCCGCCTGTCGTCGTCACCCTTTCCCCGTTTACACTGTGCTCTACATAACACATATACATGTACATATGTACTCCTCGCTCTTCGCCTTAGGCTCTGAGCGTTCGGAGAGTCGGAGATACGGTTGTTCACGCCTAGGCCCTACCGGCTCTCTTGGCACGAGCTCTCGTCGAGATTTTGGCCGCCCAGCGAGTCCGATTCCCTCGGGGCGGTCGACAACGTCCAGCGTAATGTAGTCACCTGTTAGGCTGTTACGTATGTAGAGAGTACAGGCACATGTACATACGTAGATAGGTTACATATGTGCATGAGAGTTGGCTTGCGTCGTCAGTGTGCGCCGAGAAAAGCTGGCAACGGACACTTGGTGACTGGTGCGCTTATTTAATTGTTCACGGCGGGCTTTCTCGAGTCATTCTGGAGGCGATGAGACAGCATTCGTCAGACGCTGAGAGGAAGAAAGGGAAGAGCACTGCGAGCACGCATCTTTAAATATATGTTCATGGCTTTCTCGAATTGCTGTGTGTGTTTAGCCCAGGCCCCGGAACCAGGGATGAGAAACATGCAGGTGGTGGGGTTGGTGCAACGGAAATAGCGGGGTACGCTGTGTACTATTTATGTATGCTGTTGCGAGCTCTCGGTAACGCAGGCGTAAACGTAGAGAAGTGACAACCAAAATTGCCGTGATGCAACTGCGTAAATAAGACATGTATAAAAAAATTTGTATGGCGAGTTCCGCATCTGCTCTTCACCTTGCCGTCATTTTGTGCTCCCGACGCAGCAATCTCGATACATATTGATAGGTTGTTTTTGCGCAACCTGCGATAACGTTAAGCGGGTTGCTCCGGCTGTTTCCGGCTGTTTCCAGCTGTTTCGCCAGCCTTCTTATTCAGATACATACATGTACCGTAAAGTCGTTTCCCTACAAATCAAATAATAGCGCCTTGACCGCGCGAACTCTGCTATATACACATCCTCTCCGGGCTTCCTTACATATCGCCTTTCTCAATTTCTTCGACCTGGACTTCACTTCCAACCTCTGATCTGCTGCTTGCATTTTACATACCTAGGGTTAACCGTACAATACACACTTTCATCCACTCAATCTATATAAAAGTAGGCGGCGGACAACGAGTAACGCATACTTTGATCTGTCCTGCAAGAACATTTTAGTCCCGCGCAATGTCCGATTTAGGAAAGCTGCTAGCCTGGAGCGTTGAGAATTCCGTCCCAGGCAACGCAGAAGCCGATGTGAACGACGGCAGCAGAAGGACGCAACTTGTACATTAATTTCTCTCCCTTAAATAACCGCACAACAGGCAGCAAGACTGACAACAGAGCATGCACAGGACCCTGCCCTTCTGGCACAGCTTTTTAGTGCCCACGTCAAGGACGAGGCCGTTCTGATGACGGAGGCTATGGAGGCTATTCAAGACCCCTCCGTCTCCCTCGCAGATAAAGAGACTGCTTTCGACAACCTGGAAATGCTTGTGGAGAATCTCGACAATGCCAACAACCTCCAGAGCCTGTCTCTATGGCCTCCCTTGCTTTCGCAGCTGGACTCGCCGGAAGAGGTACTCCGGTTCATGGCTGCGTGGTGTTGCGGTACCGCTGTTCAGAACAACCCAAAGTCCCAAGAAGCTTTGTTTAACCACGGTGGGGTTCCCAAGCTGATCAACTTGATCTTAAGGGATCCGGAGGAGCGTGTGAGGAACAAGGCGATATATGCCTTGAGCAGTCAGGTCAGAAATTCAGAACCAGCACTAAGGCAGGCCGTCGAGTTGCTCCCCGATGAGATCGTACAAGGAAAAGATTTCCGGTCAGACAATATGGAGGAGATCGATGGTCTCATAAGCAGGTTGAGGGAGAGGGCCGAAAAGGTTATCAATGCATAGGATAAGGACGAGGCGTTTTTGTGTGGGAGAAAAATGATGTATGTGTGTTAAATCAAGTTTAGAAAATTTTAGCAAAGAGTAGGGTGTGAGTCTTCATTCTTATTTGCGAGCAACAATGGGCTTTGAGTCACTTGGAAAGAAGAGTTACTAGAAATCTCTATTGATGCGTAGAGCAGAGCGACAAATACGTATGTACATATGTTGGAAACGTTGAGGCTCTTAAGTGTCGTAGCTCCGTTGCCACGCGACACCATTACAACACCAAGCCTGCTGTGTCTGCATTTCCTTCCAAGCGCTACATTACGTGCGGCTTTTCGCACCATTCAACTCGCAACTCGCAGACGCCTTCGTCGGTCGATCTGCCATTATGCCTCCTATAAGGACAAGCAGGAACAAGAAGCCTCCTCCTGAGGGCTTTGACGAAATCGAAGATACCCTGCTCGAGTTCGCAAACAAAATGAAAGATGGTATGTGTTCCGCCGTCCCAACCACATTGCTCTCACTCCCTTCAATCCCCGTTCAAATGCCAGAGAAGGCAAGCTAATGGCCGGTTTATATAGCCGAGAATGCACCGCACGAAGGAAAACGCAAGAATGAGGCAACATGGGAGATATTCCAAATAGCTCATCAACGTGATACTCCCTGCACCCACTCAATTGATACGATCTATTTCCATTCCTGACGCGCCTACTAAACCTGCTGAATCGCAATTAGGTTCGAGGTACATCTACGATCTATATTATACGAAAGAAGCAATTTCAAAAGATCTCTATAACTGGCTTCTCAAGAATGGCTACGGCGATGCCAATCTGATTGCGAAATGGTACGTTTTCAATTCACCCAGGCTCGTATTATGTCGTCACGTTGTTTCAAAAAGTTAACATGGTGTTTTGTGGTCATAGGAAAAAGCAAGGGTATGAAAAACTATGCTGTTTACGATGCATCCAAGCAAAGGAAAACAACTTCAATGCAACCTGTATTTGCCGGGTCCCTAAAGCCAGACTGAGCAAGGAGCAAACGGTGGAGTGCGTGAGCTGTGGATGTCGGGGTTGTGCGTCTGGCGACTAAGCTTCCAAGGAGAAAATTAAAAATTTTCGTTGAAAAGGTGGAAAAAGTTCACATACCCAGAAAGTGGGTGCCAGGTGTTGATTTGATATAGGAAAGCAAGTGTTACAGAAACGTTATAGTTAACCCCCAACCAAATACACCGGTCGTGGGGAAATTGTGTCGGCGAGTCAAAACTAGTTTTTTACCATTTTGTTCGCCCGGGGGGGGGAAGCCAAGATTAGAGTTTCTGTATAATAGTTGGAGGACGCATAGGATGAGCTTGAAGTGGCGTCTTTACTAGTTATTATTTTATAAAATTGGCCATGCGCCTATGGCAAGTCTTTTTATCCGTTAAAAAAGAAAGAAAAAAAAAAAAATTATAGGTGCAAACTGAATCCAGAGATAGAAAAAAAAACAAAACTTCAGAGAAATTCCTCGGGCGAGGCCTTGCAACAAGCGTAAAGCTACAAGCAGGAGATGAGAAAATCGTCTGGCGGAATGGCGCATATATCACCTTAGCCACGAGTCTTCATTCTCCGGAAATCTTGTTATATTTTACTAGGATCTTCGGGTTGAGTATGGCTTGACCTGGGTCGGAGTTACCTTTAATTTTGACTTCACTATAGAGATTTATTCCCTATGTACTTAAGCAGCGTCAAAAAAACTTCCATTTTATAATGTACCGGACCACGACAAAAGTATTCCGGCTGGCACGTGATCTTTATGACAAAATGCCAAGATGCCCATTAATGGCATCAAGACATCGGGTAGAGAGGGAGCTCTCATTAGATATACTTTTTGAAGTCTCTCAACATGAATGTATCTCTTGTACACGTACAAGTATCTGTTACGGAGCAGTGTATCCGAGCACTCTGAGTCGTAGCAGCGAGTCAAAGCAGCAAGAATAACCTACGGACGTACACACTTAAGCATAAGCGAGAAGGTGTAGAACGATAAGGTGTTTAAACAAGGTATAGCAATAAGTGAAGAGATGATAACAACAATAGTTTTAAGCTTGATCATCTGCAAAAATTGATGATCCCAATATGAGTCCACTCTCAATAGTACTTATGACACCTACTGCAGGTTGCAGAACTCTGGGCGAATTGGTAAGTACAAGACTTAGGGTATCACATATACGCCAAAAATTGTCTATACTATGAGCTAAAATTACATTATCAAATTAACTTCACCACATATCACCCCTTACAGACTTAGAAGGCTACCAATAACAGCTAAGGGGACCTTTCAGAATTTTCGACAGACTTCCATATGTTACTTATTATATATAACATTCCTTACTTTGTAGACCTTAACTAGTGGATGACCCTTTTGGAATTTTAATATTATTAGGTAAAAATAGAGATCAATTTATAATAGTTATACAAAGCTGAAATTTCCAAAGACTATATGGCCTAAACTCTATAAATAAGACCTAGAGCCTTCTCTCACCTTGTACTTCTCAGTACACTATATTAATTATATGATATATTTCCTTACCTTAAATCCTACTTCCTAGTGTACCCTCCCTTCATGACTAATCTGCCCCCTTAGAGGATTATAAGTGTGGTGGAAGTTTAGGTCATAAAGGGTGATTCAGGCTCTTTCTCTCCTCTTTTCTTCTACTATTTTTGTTTCTACACCTTTCCTTTTTTTACTTCTCTATTTCTTCTTTTCCTCTTTGCCTCCTTTTCCACATTGAATTTTGCTTCTTCTCTTTTTCTTAGTCTTAGGCTCTCCCTAGTAGATCTGTGACCTAGGGCTATCTTCTCCTCTTTGTCTTTTTTTATGAGAGTATTCTCCTGATTTGATTTTTTTTATTTTTTGGGAATGGTGGAGGAGGTTTGTTCATTCTATAACTGTAAAGGTTACATGTAGAGGTTGTACCTAGAAACAATTAATATAATGTAAATAAAAACAAAAAACAAAAATAAATAAATACTATTCTTTCTCCCTCTCCTCTTCATTATTTACACAGCTCCTGTCTATGACATGTTTCACAAATGGCTTCTCACATCCTTTATTAATAAAGTTTCCCTTCTTATCTAGTTCTTCTTCTGTAGGTGAAATGTTTAGCACCTGTAGTGTAAGTTTAACAAGATAGAATCTTATAGAATAAAGAATAAGATAAAGTTTTTGTACTCTAAAAGTGATATAATTCACTGGTATCTTCTAGGGAAGAGTCTGCCTCCTAACAGTCCCCCTAATTTAGTGATTTTTACTATAAGCCCTATAAAATAGTCTAGTATATAGGCTCTTTCTAGGATAATAAGTTAACTCCAAAAGTTTACTACTGTTTCTACCTACAAACTACTACCTAGGGTTATACTATACTTGTATTGACTATGAGATTCAAACTAGGGCTTACTGCCTATAATATTTACAGGCTAATTCATACTATTATTTTGCTTAGGCTAACGTATAGTGTAGATGTTATCCTTTTTGATTAAGAATCCCTTAATTTATATCTTATCCTCTACAACTACCTCTAGTAATAAATTGTAGAAGTCTTTAGAAATATCTTACTCTAGTCTCTTTATACTAAATCTTATATACTTTCTTCTACTCCCTCAGTCACTATGTATGGACAGGATGTTGTACTCAATCAAGAGCATATGATATAGTTATATAACACAGGAGCGAACTCACTAACTACTGTCAGGGTTACCCTTTTTACAGATACTAAATCTTATATAATACCCCTTAACCTTTACATTTATTACCTTTAAGTAAGGGCTGCTACTATTAGGAAGACTTATAACTAGGACTAAGATAGGGATTTTAGGTAGTGGAGATTGAGGAAAATACACTAAATAAGTAGTAAGCCTAACTGACTTGATACTACTTAGGGTACGGTACTAGTAGGGTAGTAAAGCCTAAATAAACTTGATACTACCTAACTAGAGTGATAATAGAGGTAGTGATATATATCTATTGCTATAGTAATTATAAGAGTGGGAGTAAGGAGTAAGATAAGTGTAAGATAAGTGTAAGATAAGTGTAAGAATGCTTACACACTTGAATATCTAGTGTACAGTGTGGATAGCTCTATCTAAAGGCTATGATATCAGCTAAAAGGAAAGCAATAAAGGTGGAGGGTGTTATAAACACTGATTTTTTAGAGGTATTACCAAAACTATGAAAGGGCCATACTTGATATTCATATAAGGCTTACATGAGTTCATATACTATAGTATAGCATAATAGAGGCTTTGGCAAACTTGTTTAAAGTCAACCTAATAGTTATAACATTATTAGTTATATAGGTAATATAGAAGTGTTATCAAAGATTGAAGAGGAGATTAAACCTATAATGATTATAGGTAATCTTTACTAAGTTTATAATTAGTGTTCATTATAATTGTACCACCTTAGAATGAAACTGAAAGAGATACTTCAATGAAATTGCTTCTATATAGTTTGAACAATATCATTCCTTATATAACCTGATATATACACTAGTGTATTTAAGGAGGAAGAGGATAAGAGGTGGTAGTAAAGCCCTCTTTAGTAGTATCTTTATCTCAAATACTATAGGCTTAGTAAAGCCCTTATCAGTAGTATCTTCATCTCAAATACTATAGGCTTAGTGAAGCCCTCCTCAGTAGTATCTTCATCTCAAATACTATAGGCACATCAAAGCCCTCTTTAGTAGTATCTTCATCTCAAATACTATAGGCTTAGTGAAACCTTCCTTAGTAGTATCTCTGTCTTTAATACTGTAGGCTTGATGAAGCCTAGTTTAGTAGTATCTCTATCTCCTATACTGTAGGCTTAATGAAGCCCAACTTAGCAGTATCTCTATCTTTAATACTATAGGCTTGATGAAGCCTACCTCAGTGGTATCTCTATCTTTAATACCATGGGCTTAATCAAGCCTACCTCAGCTATATCTCTATCTTCAATACCATAGGCTTGACAAAGCCTACCTTACCAGTATCTCTGTCTTTGATACCACAGGCTTGATGAAGTCCACCTCAGCTATATCTCTGTCTTCAATACTATGGGCTTAACAAAGCCTACCTTAGTAGTACCTCTGTCTTCGATAGTGTAGGCTTGATGAAGCCTAGCTTAGTAGTATCTCTAGCTTCAATACCATGGGCTTGATGAAACCTACCTTAGTGGTATCTCTGTCTTTAATACTATAGTCTTAAGGAAGCTTACCTCAGTGGTATATTCATCCCTAATGTATTAGGCTTGATGAAGCCCACCAAAGTGGTACCTTTATCTTCAATACTATAGGCTTGATGAAGTACACCTTAGCAGTATCTACATCTTTGATACCATAGGCTTATTGAAGGCTACCTCAATAGTATCTCCATCCCTAAAACAGTGGGTTTAATAAAGCCCATCTCAGTAGTATCTTCATCTTCGATACCATAGGCTTAATAAACCCCATCTCAGTAGTATATTTGTCTTCAATACTATGGGCTTAACAAAGCCCTCCTCAGTGGTATATTCATCTCTAATACCATATACTTAGGGAAGCCTTCATCAGTGGTGTTGTTACAGATGACTGTACTAAGTGGTCTACACAGGTACTATAACATGTACGGATATTAGTCCAAGTCAACTAGAAGGTATATTATAACCCATGATCACTCTATGAGCCATGGAACTATACGATGAGTGGTGTTACCACTGAGCTCTGACTAAGCAAGGTAAGGCATTAACAACACAACATATATGAGATTGGATATATGTGATCGATAATGGGATTTATCATCTTGATCGCATTGTAATATGCTGATCAGTTACCTCGTTAGGGGATAGGACTTAAGGAGTCTCTTCTCTGAAAGTCCTAAATGATTATACCAAACCTTTCTTCAATTCTCCAATCATGAAACTGATCTCCTTCTAGGGAATTGTGAAAGAATACGGGAATTGTAATAGAATATTTCTATAGGGTTTATTTCATTTATAAGGTTTCTCTATAGCTACTTAGTCAGAATTGGGTATTTAATAGGGAGTAGATAAGCAATGTGTTTTGTTTCTTCTTCTTCTCTTGCTAGCCATCATATCATATCTTGTACCATCTTAGAGCCTTAAGAATACATTTTGCTATCTCATCGATAAATTCTCTATCATCTCTTAACTCTTTGAAAAAGGTTGAAAGCAGAAGTGGTTATAACTTAGCAGTTGAGATATCTAAGTTTACTTATTAAGACCCTCTTGTGAAGCTTCTTGTACTTATACCTACATCTACATCCTCAACGAGTCTCCTGTCATACTATATTCTTATCGAGATGGCTTCTTAAGACATCGAAATGATTGAAGCAACTATTGCCTTAGCACTAGTTGTAGGGAACAGTCTCACCAAACCTTCTCAGCCTAGTTGAGCTATATGCTGTTTGGCTTCTTCTGTAGGGACCTATAAGATTACCTTATCACCAGAGGAATTAGAATATGTCACAACCTATTAAGAAGTGATCCTTAGGGAGTACAATAAGACCCTCAAGTCCATTGTTGATAGAAGGGAATTTTTGGGCAAAACTATTTTTAAAGCAGTAAAAGAAGACATTAATGCTGTATTCCTGAAGTAAAGAAATAATGTTGCCACCATTCTCTACTCTACACTCAAAGCCCATTGGGAGAGTAAGCAAAATCTCCCATCTACGATAGTAGCCTTCCCCTATACTATCACAACCTATTTGCTCTAAGCAATTGAGCAGATTCAAAAGGAACAGAAGTAGTCTACAATTCAGATAGCTAAGACCAATGTAGGTTATAGTGCTAAGGTGTACTAGCTGGAAACAGATCTCATATCTTTTTTTTCCCTTTTTCCTTTGTTCCTTTTTCCTTTTTTCTTTTTTCTCTTTCTCTTTCCTTCTTTTTTCTATGGTGAAAGGTGTAAGGCCAGTATAGTAGATTCCCTTTCTTTGATCTTCTACATCTAGTTATATCATTACTTTTTAGCAAAATTGTAAATACCCTACTGGAAGAATTGGATATGATATAAAATAATATATTTTAGGAAAAGAATATAGGATATGCTTCTCCCTTAGTTCACTATTATATAGGTAGGGCATGTATACAGACTTAATTGCAAATACATATCCACATATATAGGAGCAACCTCACTAAGCCCTGTCAGAGTAACCTATTATATAGCTATTGAGGTCATCAGTCACATTTGCTTATAAGGACTAAACCTATCACAGATAACTATACCAACTGGTCTACCCTAGTACCAAGATATATATGGAACTTGTTCCACATCAACTAGAAGGTATGTCAGAACCTGTGATTAACTCTTGAGCCACAGAAACACATGATGAGTGTTATCGCCACTAAGATATGATTAAGTGAGGTAAGGCATAAACAACATAAGATATACAAGATTAGATATACATGATCGATGACAAGGCTTATCACCTTGATCTCATCGTGATATGCCAATTAGTTATAATGTTATAGTACAGGACTAGAAGAATTCTTATCTGAAATTCCTGAATGATCATGCTAAATCTTTCTCTGATTCTCTAATCCTGAAACCGATCTCCTTCTAGGGAATTATGGAAGAATAGGGGAATTGCAATAGAATGTTTCAATAGGTTTCATTTCCTTTATAAAGTTTCTCTATAGTTACTTGGTCAGAAATGGGTATTTAAGAGGGAGCGGATAAGCGATGTATTTTATTTCTTCTTCTTCTCTCTCTACCCATCATCTTAAGTCTTGTACTATCTTTAAGCCTTAAGAATATATTTTGCTTTCTCTTCAATAAATTCTCTATATTATCTTAACTCCTTGATAAAGGTAGAAAATATAAGTAGTTATAACTTGCTGGTTAAGATATCTGAGTTTACTCAGTAAGACCCTCTTATGAAGCTTCTTGTACTGATACCTGCATGTACATCCTTAATGAGTCTCCTGTCACAGAACCAGTAATAAGGTGACCTTGCACAGTCAGGGAAAACTCACTTACGCTATAAAGCGTAAAACCTACTAGAAATTCATAGTAAAGAATAAGGCAAGTAGGATTTGAACCTACGATATTGCATATTGCCTATAGGCAAAAGAATATATTAGCTGATCTTTATGCAGATAATAGCTGATCTTCATGTAGCAAAGCTATATGAAGGGTTACCCTAAGGGTATTTAGTAAATTCACTCCTGAATTATATGACTATGTTATATATAATTAAGTTTGTAAGATACCCCATATATATATCAGTGATCTAAGGGAAGATCAAATCCTCTCCATATAGCAAATGAATGTATATACGTAATGCTTATATGTATGTAACTATGTCTTTGTCCTATATAGAATGTACAAGTTATATCTATATAATAGTGATCAAAGCAGTCCAAGATATAAGCTAATCTTTATATCTTCCCTTCCTTCTCTCTTCAGTCAATAGACTAGCTACAAACCTTAAGAATATATTTGTCCTTGACTTTGAACTTACTTCCTGTCTCCTGTTCTTTATATAGGAAGTTTGTATTTGTGGATCTAGACTTAGACATTGAGATATACTCCGACTACAACTGAGTCTAGATGTATAGTATAATGTAACTCAATAACCTCAAACTCTGTGCCATCCCTAAAGGTATAGGAATGAAAGTCTGAGTATTTGATGGAGAGCTGGAAGGGATTCCTACCTTGATAAAAATCCTTGAATAATACTAAGGCCCTACTGCTATCAACAAAGCCAAGATTTTTTCAGACTTATAGGTAGTACTCATATCTGACTAAAACCTAATCCTAGTAGATACCTATCACATCATATCAGAAATCTTTGCTAGAAACAAGAACCTCTAAAACAAAGGTATCATAATAACTCTCAAATAGTTACTAGGGTATACAGGAATCTAAGGAAATGAAAAGGTAGACTAAGTAATTAAACTGGAATCTGAAAGACCAGAAACCTATAGTATAAGATTGAAAAACAGGCTCACTAGGAGTATGATCTAACAGAATACTAAAAAATAACTCTACGTAGCACTGGAAGAAAGGTATGAAAAGAAAATCAAAAACAAAACTAACCTATATGAAGTCCTCAACAAGTAAACTGCAGCAAGAGCATACTAGTTTAGAGTAGGGCAGGCCTATATTCCTATACTCTATTATAAGTTTAAAGAGTATAATATATATATTTATGGCAATACCTAGTCAATGTAACATTACCTTGAGGAATGCCTAAGAAAGTAATGAATCTAAGATACAATATACAAGAACCACAAAACTGAATACCTAATGTGCAAGGACCTACACCTTTAGAGAAAAACTATCAAGCTTAGAATAGGATAACTAGTGAGACCCCTCCCCCCCAGATATGGTTATTATAAGAGAGGTAAGAGAAGGATCTCAGCAGAAAGGGATATTTGGGAGCTAGAATAGGTTGAGATTTTGGGTAAATGATAGGATAGATAGAGGGTTTATTTATATTTTCTTTCTTTTCTTTTTCTTTATTTTCCTCTTACCATTTCTTTTCTTTCACTTTCTCCTTCTCTTTTTTTTCTCATTTTTCCTTCAGTTAGTTTATGCTTTTAATTAAGTAAAAAAATGCTCTACTAGAGGATAAAAGTATATATAGTTAGCTAGGGAAAATTGATTGTAACATTGAGATATCTAAGTTGACTGAGTAATATACCTTATTAAGTGGCATGTGTAATCTTACTAAGCCTTATCACCTTAAAGAAGACATATACTATAATAACAAACTAGATATAATCTTTAAAAATATATTTATTCTTAACTTTGAACTTTACTTCTCTCTATTCTATTCTTTATGTATGAAGTTCATATTTGTACATCCAGACTTGAACTTCAAGATATATAAGTTTACTTAGTAATATATCTTATTAAGTGGCACTTGTGAGCTTACTGAGCTTTATTACCCTGAAGAAACTATCTACTATAACAGCAATTTATTCATAATGTCATAGTCATTCTTAAGGTATTACTTCAAAATTTCTAAATAGTACCTATCTCAAGTCATTACTACTTTATTTTCCTCTCCTTAAAATTATTTATATATATATATGTATAGTTGCTATGTTTAATATTATAGTAGAATAGTCAAATTTAGTATGATGATATACTTTATACAGCATATTGTAGTCTTAATTTCATAGGTATTAAAATAAAACTTATGGTTATGGTTATATTTTTATAAGGGATTTATTGGTAGATAAGAAAGGTTACCATATGTTTAGGTTTTCTAATAGAAATATAGTACATCTTTGATTGACAATGAAGTTGCTTTAATTTATTTATTTTTAGGATTTTATCTATAGAGTTTAGAAGTTTAATAATATAGTAATAGGGATGATTTATAGCTTATTGACTACACCTATGCTTGTACATATACTTTTAAATCAGGTAATTTCATTCATATTATAATGTAAAGTAGAAATATGTATACTATTTTCATGTATTATAAGTACTAGCCTATATATACAATATATGAATATAAGAGTAGAATTAAAATATAGAGTACTTATGTCCAATACCCTGACAAGATACAGTTGATTAATGTATGAAGTGCTAAAAGAATTTCATCATATGCTACTGACTTTGTATTTTAATTAGTGGTAACTGTGTTTCCTAAAACCTGTATATCTGTAATGAACCGTGGTTATGTACTTTCCTACTTGTTCTATTCTCCTCGTGTTTCCATTGCGAGTCATGAGTTATCACTCGGTCATGTATGGTCACTCATGTTTAGCTGTCTGCCTTGCGAAGGTCATGAGAACAGTGTTTAGATTGAATGACGTATGGAAAAGGATCATGTGGACAAAACAGGTTTTACAGAGACTGCTCTAGAAGGGAGGCAGTGCTCTTGGCGATTGGTATAAAAGAGAAGGAAATCTCGCGGTCCTGTATTTCCTTTCTCTTTCTTCTTTACGCAGTATCTTAAGTATACACCTTAGGAATAAAGAGTTATTCCCACAAACCTTCAGCACATCGTTGCCTCGCTCAATGCGCATCTCTTGAGTTCTCTACAGAGTTGTATATCTTCTTCTATCCTGATTTACCCAAAACCCCTGGTACAGACTGAGCATTAGTTGTATCGCTGAAGGAGTTGTCCTTTACACTATACTGCATCTTTCAGAAATCACCATCAAAGAAGATACATGAGGATTCAGGTGACATTGGATGTCATCCCCAGTCAATTGGAACTTCCGAGGAGAGGAACCCCAGTTCACTATCGAGGAAATCACCAGGCTGCTACAAGACAAGAACCTGCTTCCTCCAGAAGAACCCAAAGACCTGCAAATCCCACCGCCCAAAAGAGGAATCG
>JABYPW010001272.1:0-16493 GCA_016880775.1 Phymatotrichopsis omnivora
CGACGATAGGTCGGCTGTCTTTTACCTCTGTCATAGCTTGACATAGCTGCAAGCGGAGGTTCTTTTAGACGACCCCTAGCGGGGTCGTAAAGATAAAATAAAATTGAATTTCCCCCCCCCCTGGTCACTTCATGTTCTGTTCTTTCCTTCTCTCTTCAGTCTACAGACTAGCTACGAGTCTTAAGAATATATTCGTTCTTACACAACGCTTTATCTTTCTCTCTCTTCTCCAAGACGTTGGAAAGTGTATTTGTGGATCCAGACTTAGAACACGTTGAGATATCTGAGTGTACTCAGTAATACGTTTCTGTGTTGAGTGGCACTTGCACTTTACCGAGCTATTTCCATATCTGAGAAGACCTGCCGTAACATAAGTAGCAGTAACTAACTTATAAACTATTCCTCCATTCAGTACCTATAGCTCTACTAGGAGAAATCCTAGTCTATGCACTATACCAAGAGCTCCTAAATGTCATGGACATAGAAATTTCAGCCATGAGATATCTGGAGTTTAAAGAAGCAAGAGAGAAGAACCTATTAGGAGGCACATATGTAGGAATCACTATTAGAATTACCGAAGACCAAGCACCACAACTAGGAAACCAGGTTGTGCTCTTCAACAAGCTGTGTAAAGTTGCCCAATTATAGAGAATGAACCCTACAACCTAGTACTACAAGTGCCTGAAATTCAGACACATGATTGCTACATGTGAAGAAAAAGAAAAAACTGTGACATCTGTAGTAACATGTACAAATACCTCTTACAACACTCCACCAAAAACTACAAATCCATCGTCTATAAATTCAACACTACCTGCGAATACTATAAGGACTGCTGCATTAACTGCAGGTAAGGACATAGGGCCATGAATAAGGATTGCCTAAGAAGACTGGAAATCATGGAAGGATATACTAGGGAACTCTAAGAGTGCAGAAAGACCTAGATGGCCTAAGTCAGTAATGTAAACTAAATAGATGAAGAATTATAAATGGTGGGAAAGAGAAGGAAAATCTAGTGGGGATTCAACCCATATCTAGTCTTTAAAACTATACAACATAACTGCTAGAACTTGCTCATAAACCTACAAACCTTATTCAAAATAGCAAATGAAAACAAAGTAAACATCATGGTAGTACAGGAACTACTAATACATAGCGACATCCCCTTGGGATACCCCAGCTTTCACTGAATATACCCCAGTAGCCAAGAACATTTGAGAGTAGCAATGTACATTGCCAAATCCTCAGAAATAAAACTGTACACAATCTGAAACAAAAAAGGAACATTACTGGTCACCAGAATATTCACAAGTAAAGAAAAATACTTAGATGTCACCAACATGTCCCTACACCCTAGCACCAAAAAAGAAGACTAGAAGTGGGAAACCTCCTTCACAAACAACAGTAATATACTCCTAGGAAACTTCAACCTACACTATCCCTGGTAGGGAGTGAAATCAGAATCAGAGACCAATAGAGCTAAACCCCTCATAGAGGCAGCCTGTAACTAAGGATATTACCTCATAAATGAAATAGACATGCCTACAAGGTATAGATATAGTAACCAAAGGAACACAACAATCACTCTAGCCTTCCTCTCCCCCTAAGCAACAAAGTAGAAAACAGAATGGTAGATTACACTGGACAATGCCCAGACTACCAGTACCTACAAGGTCATTGCAATAACTGTATCGAAACTAGGAAAACTAGAAACAAATACCATGGTGATAGATTACAAGAAAGCAAACTGGGAAAAAGTAGGAGAAAACCTCAAAGGCTGGAAACCAATAGCCTTTGACCCCATAGACCTAGGAGAATAGACAGAAACAAACAAGAACAGCCTTATAGACAAAATCAAGGAAAACGATGCCCTCATAACAAAAACTATCACAAACAGGACCAAAGAATAGTGGAATAATGACCTAAATAAGAAAAAGAGTACACTAGGTAAGACAAGGTACAAAGCCAGGAAAAACCCAGAGAGCAAAAGATAGAAAGAAAAGTACAAAGCAGAAAAGAAAGATTTCAGAAAATCAGTAGCAGAGGTAAAAGAAGTATACTGGAAAAGTTTCCTGGAGGAAATCAACCAAAAGGACCTATACAAAGTATTGAAGTACACAAGACTAGCAAGAAACTACCCCCTCCTACCTATAAACAGCTTGGAAACCCTGGAAGAAAGAGTATAGGCTCTCATTTAGCACTATTTCCCTACCCCAGTAACTGATAAATAACTGTAGGGGCCCCTACTAAAGCTAGCAAATGATGAGATCACCAAAGCAGAAATATAGCACATCCTCAAGAAGACCTCACACACTATAACCCTAGGTCTAGATCAGATCCAGTACATGCTATAGAAAAACTTGCACACAGTAGCACTAAATGCATTACCCAGGCTACTTACCCTACTACTACAACATGGAGTGCACCCAAAAATGTCCAAGAAAATGCTTAGAATCGTGATCCCCAAACTGAAAAAACCTGACTACTCCTCACTGAATTCCTACAGTTATATATTTCTAATAGACACACTGGGAAAAATACAGGAAAAAGTGGTGGCAATTAGGCTCTCACAAGTATTGATCGACAATGGCATGATAAACCTAAACTAATATAGAGTGCTGCCTAGAAGGTCAACCATAGATGTAGTAAATACAGTAAAACATGAAACAAGGATTAAGCTCACCAAGGGATATAAGTTCTCCCTCCTTTTTATGGACATCGAAAAAGGGTTCAATACAGTAGACCATGAGATACTACTCCAAATACTTCAGGACCATGATAGACCAGTATACCTGATAGAATAGGTAAAAACCTTCCTAAGCAGCAGAGAGCTCTCCTTTACTGACAAATGAGCAACAACATGTTTTCACAAGGTATACACAGGAGTACTACAAGGATCTTATATTTTTCCTATCCTATTTAATATATATATGGCAATACTGACAAGGGATAGTGGGGTAGGGATAAAAGTTTTCATTTATATGATTAACCTCTATATTCTAGTATCAGAAAGCAGTTACCAGGAAAATAAGGAAAGGCTGGAAGATTACTGTGAAAAAGAACTTGAGATAATGTTAAGGTCAAGAAAAATAGCACTATCAGAGGGTAAAATAGAGATGTAGCACCTCTACCTAGCAAATTATGAAGGACCAGATATCACAATAATAGGAAATGCTGTACCCTACTCAAAGCACATACGATACGTAGGAGTTATAATGGATGAAAAGGAAACCTACCTTGAGTATGCACAGCATAGAGCTAGAGTAGTAAGGAACATCCTTACCAGAATACAAAGGCAATCGACTGGTATCAAAGGGCTAAACCTGTTCATGGCCCTAAAACTGGTTAGAGTTGTAGTCATTCTATAACTACTCTATAGAGCAGATACCTTCTACCTCTACAGGATAACATAGAGAGTGACAGACACCATTGACAGACTCCTGGTAGTGGTAGCCAAATGGGCATATAGAATACACAGATTGACCAATAACTAGAAGAGCCTAGTTAAAGCAAAAATCCCACTGGCCTTAATCCACATCAAGAGGTACTAGGCCAACTACAGAGCAAGGATGCTCATGATTGACCAAACCCACCCCAACTTCAGAAGACTACCAGGAATGCTGGGAAGTCTAAGCAACAACTAACAATACTCCTGAATTCTATTGTAGAGAGCTGAGGAGTTAGCATGGTCAATGAAAAGATAGCTCTAGATAAATACGCTTGTCGGAATAAACAGAGAAAGCATAGGAGGCGACACCCTCTTAAATCATACCCTTCCCCCCCCACAAAGGCTATGGCCTAAATAAGTAAAAAGAAGGCCTAAAACTATACTATTTATTAGAAAAGAAGAAGTAATGGGCTCCTGGCTAAGATAGTTCCCAGCAGACACCCTTATAATCTTCATAGACATGTTGAAAGTTGACGACCAAAGCTAAGTTGGATACACAGTAGTCTTATATAATGACTAGCATAAAGTAAAAAAGAAAGTGAAGTCTATAGGATCAAAGGTACAAGTCTTTGACAGGGAGCTAGAAGCGATAAGAATGGCCTTGGCCATCACCCTTGACTAGACCAAAAACTGAAAATCGATCTCCATAGTACACATATTCTCTGACTCCCAAGTATCAATTATAGCTGCAGTAAACCTAATGCTATCCCTAACCTAGTACATTGCTAAAGGAATCTTTTAGTGCAATAGCCAAATAGCCAACAAAAACATTGATGTAACTAGCAAGTAGGTGCTAGGACACCAAGGAATTGAAGGTAATGAGAGAGCAGACTAGCTGGCCTTAACTAAATCCAGCAAAAAGGAACCTAAGAAAACAAAGTCAGTTAAAATAAAGAAAATGGTCACAAGAACAATGATCAGAAGAAAAGCTCAGGAATGACTGTGGAAAGAGTTTGAACAATATGTAGGATACCCCATTAAAAAGAAAGTCAACCCATATATGGTAATGAACAAGTACTAAGCAGCAAGAGCCTTGCAGTTCAGAATAGGCCATTGCTATATCCTGAAAATTATTCACTTTCACAGAGAAAGTAACTTTTGCATATACAGTGAACCCTAGTCGGTAGAACACTACCTGATGAACTGTGAGACTACTAAAGACCTTTAAAACCTCTACCAAGGAAAGGACTTAGAGTACGTACTATACAAAAACCCTAACCTATAGAAAAACCTAGTAGTGAAAGGATTAGGAAGACTGCCAGACAAAAATAAATGACCCCTACCCCCTATAATAGTGCTAGTTTAGAAAGGGAAGGGAATAAGGCTGAGTGGAAAGTGGAGGATTTTCTTCAAGCCTGTTTCTTTTTCCTTCCTTTGTATCAACTTTTTTCTTCTTTTTTTTGGACAAGTATGTAGAGGATTTCTTTTTTTCTTTTAAGTTGGTATGAGTCATCTTTTCTCCTTTGGTTATGTCTTTACTTTTGGTTAAGTGTAAATACCCTACTGGAGGATGGGAAAGATGTAAAACTATAGTAAAGGGAAAATAAAATACACTTTTTTCCTCCTAAAGGCAGCCCCTGATTAAAGACTTTAAGTTATCAGAACCCAAAACATACTGTTAAAGCCTTATCTTATTCAATTACCTCCTGGCCCTCAGATAGAGGTCAGTTCAAAGTACATAGGAAGAGCTAAAAATTAAGTGAGGTCCTATGGTCTTAAAATGTCCAACCTAAACAACCCCATAGTCATGTCCAGCAACGAATCTACCTAGTCCAACCCCACCCCCATTTCAACTATCTCAGCCCTACATAGCGCAGTTACCCTAACCCTAGAGTTCACCAGCTAAACATTTTTTCATCAAACCAAGCTGGAATACATAGGAAACTAGAACAAGGATTACAGATTAACCAAACAACAGATCAAAGAAATCAAAATAGCTGAACAAAATCCCATCTCCCTTAGAGGCTCCCAAGCCATCATAACATAAAGTGTGACCAAGAGCACACCTACTAGCTCTACAGGGTACATCACTATCATCAACCAGGCACAGTAACCCCAAAGCACATTGGAGGTAGCACTAGTTAACTCAACATACCAGGGGGGGGGGGGGAAATTCATTTTTATTTTATCTCTACGACCCCGCTAGGGGTCGTCTAAAAGAACCTCCGCTTGCAGCTATGTCAAGCTATGACGGAGGTAGAAGACAGCTGACCTAATGTCGGTAGCGCAGTCTACGGATAGATAAAATACAGGTTTGTTCCTGAATCCTCCTCGCTTACACGCAATGAACTAAATAAGAGACTGGGTGGAAAGAAAAGAATGGCGGGGGAAAGCTAACACTCAAAAAAGAAACGCGACCGGCACAAAAGCGACCACCCAGTACGTCAAAACAGCGGAAAGACTTTAAGCGAAAGGGAAAAAGAAAAGCCCAGGGAACCCCTTTCCCATCTCCAGCGAGGCGAACCTTACAACAACTGGAAGGAATTGAGGTACAAGCGAGAAACACCAACCAAAGAAAAAGGAAAGAGAAAAAGACAAAGGAGAAACACAATCCAAACTCACGAAACTCTCACACCAAGGGAACAACAAAAGCAGAAACACGAGACGAAATACCGAGGGGCCCTAAGTCTCCATTCCCTCTTCCATCACAGCACGCAGGTTCTCCACTCGCTTGTTATTATCAGCCAAGGCTTGCAAATACATGGGGTAGAGGGGATCGTTGGCGGGGTGGGCGGCATCGCAATTAGCACATTTGAGCATCATGTGATCGCATTGTCGTCCACGGTGTTTGCATTCTGTGTTGCCACAGAAGTGTTCGAAGATGGCGTGGGGTCCTGCGCAGATGCGGCAGCGGGGGGAGTATGTGCACTTCAGTTGGTAGTGGCGGAAGCGACAACAGCGGGAGCATTGGGTAGCCTTCGAGAAGGCAATGTATGGGTCAGTCCGACGATTCTTGTTGAGGATGGTCAGACCTTGGGAGATGCGGTAATGGTTATTGTTCACCACCACAGTGATGACAATAGAGGAGGCGGGTTTGCCGATGAGCTTATCCTTCGAAGCGAGCCAGCGTGGGGTTTAGGCGAGTACAACACCTTGGTTGAATGTCTCGATCTCCTTGCAGATAAGTGACATATGTTCGACGTCAGAGGTGTTGAGGACGGGGGTTGGCACATTGTGCACAATGTACTTGTGCAAGAAGTTTCGACGGAGACCGGTGGTGGTGGGGAAGAACGTGCAGACCGCTTCCTCGATGGTGGGCTTGTACGCAAGGACTTGCTGGGCGGTGGTGTTCTCCATGACGGAGAGGAAAACGTTGGAGGTGCCGGCCTTTCTGACAGATCAGACTTGGCAAGCGGAGGGGGCTTTCTTGTCAACTAGTGCGGCGTTGACAGTGTCCTGGACAGTGATTGGGTTGAACTCGGGGACTTCTCCCTCGAGATTGACAATTATTTCTCGCTCCCTCTTGGTCAGGTACTTCAGGGCAGGAGGAGTAGTAGCAGTCGGGGTTGGCGCGGCCGAGGCTTTGCCTTTGTTTTTCTTCACTACCTGTGCCCAGGTGGTGTCAGTGGTGGGGGACGCCACTTGTGGTGCAACAGGAGTGGGGGAGGCGAGGGTGGAAGAAATCTTCTTCACTGCTTTTGCGGTTTTAGACATTTCCGACCGTAGTTTCTTGATGGAATCAGAAAGGGCGAGGTCGATGTCAGTGGGGCCTGCCTTGGCCTAGGCCGTGGCAGTAGCATTGCAGGTGGTGATGGCTTCGAGTTCGTCAAAGCGGGCTTCGAGAGACTGTTGGCCAGCAGCAATAGCGGTGACCGCTTCCTGGATTTTGGTGACAGAGGCCAGGAGAGAGGGCAGAGTATTTGTGTAGAACTGGAGGTCTTTGTATCTGATGTACAAATCTCCTGTGAGAGGAGCGGTGTGCATCAAGAGTACATCTCCCATTCCAGGTTCTTCACGCATTGCTTGGGAAATGCCTGATTCCTCATATGAGGTAAACATTGCTTTGATGGCGGCGGCTTCGTTCCTTGCCTCTTGAGGGGGGGGGGGTTTAGGGGGGGGACTTGGGGTTTCTTTGAACTTCGCGACATTGTCACGATGTTTGTCGATGCGAGATAATACTAATAGCTGAGAACTAATAATGTAGGGGGTAGTTTGAAGGTGCGAAGGAGCCCTGTAACTCAACATACCAATAAACTGCACAAGAATACCAGAGCACTATGGAAGCTATAGACCTATTTATACCCTATAACCTAAGCTAAATAAGCAGCTAAGAAGTAAACTGCACACCCCCAGTATGCAAAAAGAAAACTAGTACTCACTCCTCTTTCAAGGAAGATAAACCAGCAACATGTTTCCAACCCTGATCCTATCGTTGAGAGGACTTCCAACTAGGTCCAGAACCTCATCAGTATCCAACGCCTTAATACATGTACAAGACTCAGATCTAGATTTAGATACAACCACTAAACTAAGAGAAGACAAAGTCAAAAGAGTAGCATTAGAAGTGGAAAGACAAAGAGAAACCTATCCCCCCATCCCACAAGTTGACAGATATCAACTAGTATACATGATGTATGATAAGCAAGGCAAAATCTTCTAGACTATGATCGATGAAAACTTTAAAAAAAGATATACAGTAAATACATGTATACCACAATCTTCACCACTATAGGGCACATCCAGAGAAAGCTCAACATCATGTACAATGACTAATACAAAGCCCAACATACTATTAATAACCTCCACAACAAGCTTGAAGCCCAAGAAAGACAGCTCAGGTACATGAGAGCTTTGATCAACACAATCAAGGATTAGGAAAATCAATGACCACAAGGAGCAATCCCCCTAGCTGTCCCCATAAGCCTCAAAGAAGAAAAAGGAAAAGTAAGCAACACTATAGGATCGCATGTAGTATCATAAAAATCAAAAACACTGTAAAATTCATTGTAAGAATCTTTCCTAAATTTTACCCCTATGCTAGTAGTACAAAAAACCCTAAGCCTGCCCTAAGCTAAAAACAACAACAACTCAGGAACCCCTACAACACCCCCCCTTCTGCTCATAACAGACCTAGAACCTAGTAATAAACAACAAAAAACATGGGCATAGAGAGTGAGCTAGGCAGTAGGAAACCCCCCCCAGGAAAAGTGCACCCTAATAACAACTAACCCTAAAACATATCCCATGTCAAGAATAGAGCTTCACTTACCTATAGTCAACCTAGTCCACCTAACAATTACTAGAGTATACCCTGATAAACTAAGGGTAGCTTTCATCAAGTAGCTTGCAGACAAAGGAGCCCTGGTCAGCCTTAGGACTATCATGGTTAGAGTCAACTATAAGTCCAGAATCATCATCATAACCCCCCCAACAGTCCTAGCTAGAAACATGATTCCATATATAGATGAACTCAACTTCATTGCGTGTAAAACAACAAACCCTGAAGTTGAAAGAGAAGGCTTTAAAGTTGTAGCAACAAACATTTAACTAATCCTCTACTCTGTCCTAACAGCTCTATTGGGAGAAATCCTGGTATATGTGCTATACCAAGAGCTCCTAAATGTTGCAGATGTAGAAATCTCAGTAGTAAGATATCTAAAGACCTAGGAAGAAAGAGAAAAGAACCTGTCAGGTATAGCCTACATAGGAGTTACTATCAGGATTACTGAAGACCAAGTACTACAGCTAGGAAACTATATTATACTCCTCAACAAACTCTTCAAATTTCCAGGTCATAGAGAATAAACCCCACTACCCAGTGCTACAAAAAGTTCAAATTCAGTCACATGATTGGTATATGCAAACACAAAGAAAGAAATTGTGACATCTACGGCAACATGTACAAAGACCTCCTACAACACTACAGTAGGAACCACAAGTGTAAAGTATACAAATTTAACACAGCCTGCAAACACTATGAAGAATATTGTACAAACTATAGATATCAACATAGAGCCGACAACAAAGACTACCTGAAAAGATTAGAAATTATAGGAGGGTACACTAGAGAAGTTTAAGAGCATAGAAATGCCTGGATAGACTAGGTCAGTAATGAGAACTAAATAGAAGAAGAATTATAGATGGTGGAAAGAAAGGAGAATATTTAGTAGGGCCTTGACCGATGTCCAGTCTTTAAAATCTTACAGCACAACTGCTAGAACTCAAACACTAACTTGTAAACCCTCTTTGAAATCGTACAAGAAAATAATACCAACATAATCATCATCCAAGAACCTTCCACTTTTAGCAACATTCCAATGGGATACATAAGTTTCTACAAATTCTATGTAAGCAACTAAGAAAAGTCAAGAGTAGCTATATACATAGCCAAGGTCTCTAAAATAAAACCATTCCCAATTAAAAATGAAAAAGGATCAACACAGGTTACAAGAATATTCCTCAACAAAGAAGAATACCTGGATATCATGAACACATACTGCCACCCAAGCACCAAAAGAGAATAACAAAACTAGAGTATGGCCTTCTCCCCAAATATCAACCTAGTCTTAGGTGACCTTAACCTCTACCATCTGTGGTGGGGACAAACCTCTGACACAGAAACAATAAGAGCTGAACCCCTAATTAAAGCAGCATGCGACTAAGGATATTACCTTATAAATGAACCTGAAATGCTAACAAAATATGAATACCAAAACCAAAGGGACATAGTTATAGACCTAGCCTTCCTCTCCTCTTAAGCAACAAAGTAGACAATGCACTAGCAAATACCCCTAGACAAAGTACAAACAATAAGTGACCATGAGGTGACAGTGATAACCCTGTATAAAAAAGGAAAAAGTAGAGAAAGGAACATGGTAATAGACTATAAGAAAGTGGACTGGGAGGAAGTCACCCAAAACTTGAAGGACTAGGAACTAATACCTTTCAATCCAACAAACCCTAATGAATGGGTAGAGTTCAACAAGAATCACCTCATAGATAAAATCAATGAAAACAATACCCTCCTAACAAAAATGATCACCAGAAGAACCAAGGACTAGTAGAATAATAAGCTTAAAAAGAAAAAGAAGGAACTAGAAAAAGCAAGGTACTATACGAGGAAAAACCAGGAAAGTAAAAAAGCAAAAGAAAAGTACAAAAGTAAAAAGAAGGAATTCTGAAAAGTAGTAGAAAAGGCAAAAAAGAAACAGTAGATAAGCTTTCTGAAGGACATCCACCAAAAGGACCTATGGAAAGCCCTCAAGTATATAAGGCCAATGAGAGACTACCCCCTTCCAGCTATAAACAACACCAAAAGCCTATAAGAGAAAGCCCAGGTACTCATTCAACACTATTTCCCAATACAACCAAGTGACCAGTACAATAAAAGCCTGAGGATGAAGTACACAGACACTGAAATAACAATAGAAGAAGTAGAATACGCTCTAAGAGGAACCTTCCATCATATAGCCATAGGACCAGACCAGATCTAGTATATGGTGTGGAAAAACCTACACTCAGTATCCCTAGAAATACTGCCAAAACTCTTCACCCCCCTTCTGCAACATGGAGTTCACCTGAAAACCTTCAAAAGAACCCTATGAATAGTAATACCTAAACCAAAAAAGCCAGATTACACCTCACCAAATGCATATAGGTACCTATTCCTAATAGACACTCTAGGTAAAATTCTAGAGAAAATAGTGGCTGTCAGACTGTCACAAGTTACTATTGATAACAGAATGATAAACCTTAACTAGTATGGAGCTCTACCAGGAACGTCAACAATAGATGTAGTCACTGTAGTAAAGCATGAAGCTAGAATCGAGCTCAACTTAGGTAAAAAGGTCTCGCTACTCTTAGTAGATATAAAGGAAGTATTTGATAGAGTAGACCATGGCACTCTACTCTAAATCCTACAAGAATATAACACACCCAAGTACCTTGAGGAATGGACAAGATCATTCCTAAGTAATAGAGAACTAGTATTCTTAGACAAAGGATCAAAAACTAACTTCTGTAAAGTATACATAGGTGTACCACAAGGTTCACCCATCTCCCCCCTACTTTTTAATATATATGTAGAGTTGTTGGTGAGAGATAGTGGGGCAGGGGTTCAACTGTTCATTTACATTAATAACTTGTATATATTAGTAGTAGGAGATAACTATAGGGAAAACAAGAAAAAGTTGGAGGACTTCTGCTACAAGGAACTGGAAGAAAGGCTAAGGGAAAGAAAACTATCACTATCAGAGGGGAAAACTGAACTACAATATCTATACCTAGGAAGTAAAGAAGGTCCATGGGTCACAGTATAAGGAACGCAGATCGAGCATACTGGCCAGCTCCAGTACCTACAGGTTATTATGGATGAAAAGGAAACCTACCTCCATCATATACAACACAGTGGAGGTGTAGCAAGAGATTCCCTATCTAAAATCTAGAGGTTGTCAACAGGAGTCAGAGGACTAAACCTCGTTATGGTGCTCATACTTATCAAAGCAGTAGTCGTCCTATCGCTGTACTATAGAGCGGACACCTTCTACCTACATAGAATAACTAAAAGAGCAATTGACACTATGGATAGGGTCCTAGCAGTAGCAGCCAAATGGGTATATAGAATGCACAGGACCAAAAGTAATAAAAAGAGCCTAATAGAAGTGAAAATCCTACTAGCCACACTACAAGTGCTAAGATACCAGACCAACTATGGAGCAAGAATGCTCCCCATTGATCCCACCTACCTAAACTATGCAAGGCTACTAAACATGCCTGGAAGGAATAAAGACAGGTATGAACTACCAAGAACCCTATTGTGGAGACTAGAGGAATCCTCCTAGTCCATGAAAAGACAATTACAAGTAGACACTCTAATCACCACCATTAAAGAAAACATAAGAGGAGAGACCCTATCTAAATACACCCTTTTGCTAATGGTAGGACCATGGCCCATTTCACTAGAAGGAAAACTGGAAGTAGTAAAATTCCTGGAAAAAGAAAAAACCTTAGAAATATGGCCAAGAGCCTTCCCTAGTAGTACAGCAGCAATCTTTACAGATGCCTCCAAAGTCAGCGATAAACACCAAGTCAGAATAGCAGCTGTAATGTACTATGATGGAAAAGAAAGAAAGAGGGTTAGGAGGTCAATAGGATTGAAAGTACAGGTCTTTGATAGAGAGTTCGAAGCAATAGAAGCAGTAGTATAACTAGCCCATGAATAGACCAAAAACTAGAAAAAGGTTAACACAATCCACATGTTCTCATACTTCTAAGCAGCTATAACAACTGTAGTAAGCCTAAAGCTATTGCTGATACAGCATATGGTCGAAGAAATCTTCAACTTAAACCTAAAGCTCAAATGAAGAAACATCCAAACCTAAATCAAGTAGGTCCCAGGACATCAAGGAATTGAAGGGAATGCAAAAGCAGACTAACTCTTGAAGATCACGTTCAAAAAACTAGAAGCAAAGAAGGCTAAAAGTGGAAAAGATAAGTGAATGATCACTAGGACTACAATATACAGAGAAACCAAAGCCAGACTATTGTGATGAACCGTGGTCATTTACTTTCCTACTTGTTATATTCTCCTTGTATTTTCTACTGACAGTGATGTTCTTTGGAATTCTACATTATGAATCATAAATTATCACTCAGTTATGTATGGTTACTCATGTTTAGCTATCTGCCTTGCAGAGGTCATGAGAACAGTGTTTAGATTGAGTGATGTATGGAAAAGGGTCATATGGATAAAACAGGTTTTACAGAGACTGCTCTAGAAGGTAGGTGGTGCTCTTAGCAATTGGTATATAAAGAGAAGGAAATCTGGATAGTGTTGTATTTCCTTTCTTTCTTCTTCATCCCACTTTGCAACCTTTAAACCTTGCTTATACTAAAAATTCTTATCATGAACTTTTCTATCTCTACCCTTTAGCGATGATGACTCACTACACCCCCCACTGCCTAGCCCCCACCTGCCCCATTTACCTCTACCCCTCTCCTCCATAAAAATGCCCACCCCCTTCCCTAGAAACCATTCAAAGGGTTGAAGCTTTTAGACAAATCCAAGTCGACCTTGCGACAACTGAGTTTGGTTACCTACTTACATACAATACCTCTTTGAATAGCGCCTGCACAGCAGCCAATGTCCAAGGTGCATAGGCTATAAAGACCTTCAATATATCTGGACTTATTTCTTTCTTTGCAAGAGACCTTCCAGCTATCCAACAGTCTCTAGCTTCTATCCAGTCAACTCTCACCACCATTGCCAACAACTAGACAGACCTCGCTAATTGAGTTACAGTGCTGGAGTCGCAACTGCCTCTACCCATAACTGAGACCATAGCACCAGTCACTGAAGCCTTACCTACTCCCTTAGAAGTCCTTGAGTCACTTCAGGACATACAAAAACAACAAAAAGTGACCATGAAAGATCTCAAGTAACTTCATTCGATCACCACCACCTCTACCTCCCTTCCTACTCCACAATAAGCCTAGGATGCTCAAACCTAGGCTTAAGTCATTTCCAAAAAACAGAAGAAGAAAGGTAGCCTGGTCACCCAGAAGGATCTTCTTCCAACTACCCCACTTCCCCTCCTACAGTATCCTACCCGCTGTGAGTGTGAACTCATTGTCAATATCCAAGAACTATCAGCCTTTAGCAAGGATACCCACATCCAAATCTGTGACCATGTTAACTTAGCTCTAGACAAAGCTAAAGCTCCTTCCTTCTGGTGTATTCAAAGATATTATAACAAAAACCCCACCACGCTAGTCCTTACTACTATGGAGACTGTCACTGCTGCTGCTGTCCTCACATTCTACCCTACCATCAACAAAGCTATTGGTGAATTCTGCAAAGTCAAGGGCATTAACTGCAATCACATATAGAAGAAGTATATCATATATGGTATTCCCACTACTACTGACCTCAACACCATAGGACAAATAACCTGCCTCTACTAGGAGATCAAGTGCTATAACTCTAGTGTCACCCTTGCTATGACCCTATGCTGGCTGACGTCCACCACTAAAATCAATAAATAGAATTATAGCTTACTTGTGATCACTGTTATCGACAATAACAATAAGGCATACATTCTCAAGGGCCTTACTATCCTCAACAAAACTTGCCACACCATCAAGTACATCCCTTTCAGTGGCGATACCCAATGCTCTTACTGCTTGAAGTTTGGATACCTAGTCTAGATCTATCAATCTACTCCTTGCTACCGACTTTGGGCTGGCCCCTACACTATCTCTAAATATACCTGCAGGTTAGCTGAATGCAAACAGCATAAAGGCTTTTCCTGTGAGAACACTATTCTCTGATACATAAACTATGCTGCCCCTTATAAAGTAAATGATCTAATCTGCATGACAATGATCTAGGCCAAACTTGCCAAGTCTAATAGGAATGATAAGTCTACCACTATAGGGGGAGTTTAGTTTCTCCTTTCTCTTACCATGTTTTCATTTTATTTTTTCTGTGGTGGAACTGGTGTTTTTCTGCTTTAGTTAAATACGGAGGAGTTTACGCATTTCTTTTTCTCTCTTCTCTTTTATTTTTTCATTTGGTTGTGTAGCATATGTAGGGGGTTTTCTTTCATTGTTTCAAGGTGCACCTAGTGATTGTTTTTTCCCCAGTCAGGTTTTGTATGTAGTTGTCTACATTTTTCTTTTTTGGCATGAGTAGGAGGAGGATTTCTTTTTAGTTTTAAGGGAGGAGGGCTATGGTTATGTCTCTACTTTTAGTTAAGTGTAAATACCCTGCTATAGTGCCTTAGGTAGTAGTTGTAGGGAAAATAAAGTATGCTTTCTTTCTTCTTTATACAGTATCTTAAGTATACACCATAGAAATAAAGAGTTTTTCCTATAAACCTTCAGCATATCTTTGCCTCACTCTATGTATACCTCTTAAAAGCCCTCCAAAGAGTTGTGTATCTTCTTCCATCTTAATTTACCCTAAACCCTGATACAGACTGAGAATCACTTGTATTGCTGAAGGAGTTATCCTTTACACTATACTGCATCATTTAGAGATCACCATCAAAGAAGATACATGAGAATTCAGGTGACATTGGATGTCATCCCTAGTCAACTAGAACTTCCAAGGAGAGGAAGCCTAGTTCACTATTGAACAAATCACTCGGCTGCTACAAGACAAGAACCTACTTCCTCTAGAATAACCTAAAGACCTTGAAATCCGACCCCCTAGAAGAGGAATTGTAGAGTCTATTTCAACCCAGAGGTCCAGGCTAGACCACTACAGAGACCAGCATCACTAAAGGTATTTCCTAAGAGACCGGTGAAAGCTTAGAAAGTTTGGTACAGCATCTGCAGTTGGAAGGTTTACCCTATTGACCACCACCTACACTGCAAGAATAGGGAATAGCAAGAACATGAGAAGGCAACTAGGATATAGGGGAAAAAGGGTTTCTGTATTATATACTGTAATAAGAAAATCCAAGGATTCTTCTGCAAAGACTATCGCTGTGACAACTATTGGGACGACAGAATCTACTTCAACCACTGAGTACTAGATACTATAAGTGGTAACAGTCACCCTAGATGTAGGGAAAGCACCGGTACTATGCTTGTACCTGTAGTCAGATACTGACACTGTAATAGCAAGTTTTCTGCTAGATGAGGAATTGGAGGATGCTGCCCTCAAATTCCTAGAACATCTCAGGAAATCTAATGTTGACAACCTTGTAGTTGAAGTTACTATTCTCCCAGACATAGCCAGTACACCAGGAGAGTAAAGATAACATTGTTCTCTATCTGTATAAGGATGATCTTGTTGTGCTACATTGGAACCACCCTATGAACCTAGTCCAGCTTGACAAACTCAGAATCCTCCTACTCGCCATCCTAGACTATAGTACAAATGAGTTCCTAGCACCAAAAAGGTATAAGCATTAGTCAATGTCTACTAAGCTAAAGCTTCTAGACCCACCTGAGGATCCGTGTTACAGCCATGGTACCAAGGCCCACGCGCGATGATGAGTTTAGTTAGATGAGCAACTTTCTGTGAGTATACCCCTGCGCCACGCGAAAGGACCACGTGACAAAGGGCTCTGCCTCAGGAAGAGACTCAGGACGGAAA